>JAPYZE010008411.1:0-12310 GCA_030522805.1 Leptomastidea abnormis
TATATATATATATATATATATATATATATATATATATATATATATATATATATATATAATAAGGCTCTTTCAATGAATTTTCGTTGATAAGCTTTCTATTCATGGTTAAATGGAATAAAATAGATTTTCAAAGTTATTCGTGTGTGTATTAGGTTAGTCGCGCTTACATAAAGTATGTTGTTTATGTTGATCCTATTATTTTCTATGATATTCTATTGAACTATAGATAAATTTACAGTTTGACAAGCAGGAGAGATTAGTATCTTTTAAAAAAATAATAATAATAATCGATCGATATTCTGTTTATCCAGTGATAACAATAGAAAATGATGATTTATAAATTATTTAAATGTAAATATTTTATATTTAAGAAAAAAAAGAAAAGAAAAAGCAAGATTATTTATCTAAGGCTTTAATATATAGAACACACTTTCTCATCTTATCCCCAACTGCATTAAATCTTTTTTTTTTCTCTTCCCCTCATACTTCATATTTATATCTTCATTTACGCACACACACACAGCTTATGACGTTCGACTAATGCTTGAATGTACATATCAGAATTTTCTTTTTCTCACATAAATATATATTATACAATCCGTAAAATATATATGTAAGCACACATTAATATCTACTAGTAGAAGAAAAAAAAATAATTCACTTCTATTCAAATACTTTAAATCCAGTCTTCGTCACTCAATAATAGTACTAACCATAGAGTAAAAAAAAAAGTTTTGCTGTTAGCAAAAAAACGTGGCCAGTGGATGGAAGATTAAATTAAGTGTTGAATATAGTTATATATACGTAAGTCGGTTTATTTTTACGCGCTTACGTGTACTGAGTGTACAGCGTGGAAAAGTATATATATATAGTTATATGAAAAGAGCAAAAGCTTCTTTTTTTTTCTTTCCACCTCTTTTTTTATCTGTAATATGCCGAGTAGACACACAGAGAAGAGATACGTCAATGTTGAGAAAAGGGGTAGGTAGCAAGCATTAGCTTGGCGTCGACGCAGCAGACTAAAAAAAAATTGAAAAAAAAAATAATTGTAAGGGTGTGCAACCCTTTTTTTTCATTTTTTTTTTCAAGTTATATGTTTGTACGGTATTCTATGTATATGCATCACCATGACGTGTATTTTCACTCACACAGATTCTTCTTTCGCTTGACTATCCGTGATCGTGTGATAAATGGGCTGCGTGATATAATTGGGGATTAATGTCTATCGAGTTTAAGCGCTAATATATAGCGCGTTATAGTATGACGACGTTGTTTGCTTGCTTTGAGTGTGTGTGTGTGTGTGTATGAGTGTGTGTAGAAGAGCTACCAGTATCACTTCTCCCTTTCTGTACCCTTTGATGGCTTGCTTTCCTGTAAATCCTAGAGATTTAATTTTCGATGACGAAGCTTGAACGACCCCTTTAATAACAGGTAGTTATATGATGGATATTATATTCTAGGATGGATTTTAATAATGTTCACTTGATATCTAGAAATATTAATCTAGAAATATTAATTTGTACGAATAAGAATATTTTTACTTTTTTTTTAAAAAAAAAAAGAAAATTAAAATTATTAGATCCAAGAAAGTCATATTTGATCATTTTTGCTTGGATTATTAAAAGAACTATCATCAGTCTAACATAATATGAAGATTATACGACACTCAACTTCAAAATATTCTCCCACTTTAAAAAAAAGTTCAACCATCTTTACTACAAGTCAACTTTACTCTCTACGACACCTTGTTTTTTTTTCTCAATTTTTTTTTCTCACTCACTCTTTTTCTTTTTTTTTTCCCTGACACAATCGTTTTCGCTCAATATCCGCTTCTTGAACGAGCAAAACCAGTAAGATTCTTCTCTTTTTTCCCACCTCTTTTCTACTTTCCAATCCCAGGATGAAATCGGCCTGGTGATTGAACTTAAAGGTTTCGACAAAGGCAGGATATTAAACATAGATTAAGCTCTCCTTCAGTCGCTTTACTCTCTTTCTCTCTCTTACTCTCTTTCTTAGCAAATATTTCACTCACACATAGCGAATCGTGACTGACGTGTAATGGAAATTCCATGTAGATTTTTATACCGACGTGACCTCTGCAAACCTTTTATACATACACACATTCATACATATACATATAATACTTGGTACACCTAGAAAGATTTTAAAAATTTTTCATTCCAGCGGGCATTGCACTTTCTATCTCTCTATCTCTCTCTACATAATCTAATAAATGGAAATTTTGCAATTGGTCGAGCGCCTGTGTGTTGCTGACGTATGCACATTTTTTTTCACTCGACTAATGCACGTAACTTTAAATAGAACTTGCAATTTTATATATGCAAATCTACATTCGAATACACACATAGATATAATCATAATATTATTTGTAATGTTGTGTATGTCATATTTTGCTAAATATAGGTATAGCATAAAATTAAAAAAATTTTCAATTAACAAACTTAAATTTACGTTGAGAGTAAAATAACGTTATTGCTGACAGAGGTAAAATTCAAGTCTCTACTCATACTAAAATAATTTTTGTCCAGAAAAACTCCACTTTTATTATATCAACGATAAAATCAATGTTTTAAATGGTATTTAATATTTTTACCACTCGATAAATGTTTGCATGAAAAGTCACGTTGTGTATACAATACATCTTGTTCGATGTACATAAAATACTTGAAATTTAAATAGGTACGTGTTTATTAGCATAAAAACGAGCTTGCAACGTTTACTCTTGTAATATCGTTATTGACACGTAATTTTGGAAGAGCTTTCAAATGGATCAACATAATAAAATCATTTATACATTTACAAGAGATGATCTAACAATAAGATGAAATATCGATGCTAAAGATAAGACAATTGATTTCTCTTTATCTAGGTTCATTATGGAAGCTGGTATATAGATCGAAAGCTCGGTTATATGTTGGATTGTTCTATTACGTTATTATTCCATTAACGAAGAGTAGGCTAAGGGCCAAAGGGACAATGAGTACTTGCGGCTCAAATTCAAATATGGATATATATATATATATATATATATATATATATATATATCGTTGAAGTTATTGTTGAATGTTAGCGATATATTATCGAAACTAATTGAAACGACTACTGGATGAACTAATAGGATTGAATAATGGATGATGAAGAAGTTTAGAAAGGATGGAATGGGCAAAATTTGATACTTAATAATAAAGCTACCATAAAATATATGATTCACCTAAAATTAATATCCTGTACATTCTCCCATTCTTTTTAACACCTCATCACTTTAAGAACCCCCCCCCCCTCCCCCCTACCGAAAACGTGTTATCACAATTAAATCACAGTGCTTGTCCGTGCGTAGACAGAAAAGTGGTACGATGAAGGATAGAGTGGAGGGGAGGGGGGGGGGGGGGTTAGAAGAGGTGTCCTCACCAGTGGAATTAGCATAACGAACGTGACAACGCGAGCTTTCCAGCGTACACATACATAAATACGAAGGTGATGGTGATAATGCCAAGCGCGTGACGATGATTTTCGCGATTCGTATTATACCGTAAGCGCTAGAACGTGCGTTGACTTGTATACACACATATATAGAAGATGTGTAAGAGAGAAAGAGAGAGGTGATAAAATGCAGCCGATACTCGTTTATGTGTGTGTGTGTGTGTGTGTGTGTGTAGATGAGGATAAATTATGCTAACGCGTCTGATGCCTAATATGCACGTGTTATTTTATGGGTATTTTATGTATGTGTGTGTATGGGATTTTGAATTGTTGTACTGATGTTACTTGACATGTCTCTATCTGTAATTGTAAAGCTGTTTTGATAGTTTGATTATGAATGATGACTTTTGAGTTGATTGGTCAATGATTTTGTAAATTTTTTATTTAATTTAAAGTTTTATATGATTTTGGAATATTTTAGAAAAAATAATATTTAGAAAGCAACGGATAGAAATAGATTAATTGGTAGAGCACAAGTTTTGAAATCCATAGGTCATGGGGTTCGATCTTTAAATTCTATCACTACCGAAGAATATTCAATAAAGTATATCAAAAAGGTTTAATATAAAAATAAACGATTTGGTTACTGGTTCTATCATTGAGTTTTTTATTAACTCATTTGAACCAAACATTTATTTTTTAATATCAAGCCTTTTTGATACGCTATTTAATTCATTTTTTGTGCTTTTACAAAAAACATTAATTCAATCATTCCGCACTTTTATCTAACCATATATTTTTCTCTATACCAAACATCAAATTTATGTTTATCATTATGCATTAATAAAAAAGTTCTTTTCTTGAATTTTCAAGAAAAAGTACGAAAGAAAGTGTAGTTCACGACAAATTGGGAATTCCTTTTTGTATTTATAATAAATCAATAAAAATGTCTAATTTTATTAATTTATACATTTTTACGATAATTCTACCTTAATTCCAGAACCAAAAATTATAATTTTTAAAAATCATATTATTGTTTACTAAAATGAACTCAGATCTTTTTGTTTTAAATATTAACAAGAAAAAATTTATATTTTAAATATTAATAAGAGAATTGACTTACCTTATAGTCTACCCTAATAATTTTTCGAAGACGTAGATGACCATATCTAATGTAAATCCGCAAGCGGCAGCTGGCAATAATCACTTAAAATTAACTTTTAAAAAGTTATTTTTATAGCTTACAAACTATGTTCACTTCACAACAGTTTAACCACTACTAACTGATATTAAACTTTGCATGGGTTATTTATAGGGTATCTTTTCCTATGACGCCTTTGAGTAAAGAAGGGAGAGGGTGTAGAGTCAGGTAATAGAAGGTCAATAGAACTGAGACGCTTCCGAACTAATAGCTTCATTTAATAAGCGTCCTCATTAATAATGGTGATATTAAATACCTTGAAATTTTTTTTAAATTATAAAATACACTTATAATGTAATTATGAAAATAGTTAAAAAAGTTGTTAGAATTGTTTCTTAAAAGTTATTTCATTCAAAATGCAATTCCAAACTATTGTTTGTAAAATTTTTCAAATTATTAAATTTATTCTATTTTACTAAATATTTGAATAAAATACTTCAAAGTTTAAATCAAATAATACTATACAATTATTTTTATGATTAAATATTTTTAAAATAATTATTTTCATCAGAAATAAATAAATTATGCTATTTAAATTAATAAGTATCAATTTTCTAATGAAGATTTGATATAAGGATTTACTATATTTTATTCAATGGAAGCGTATTATTAAATTTGCCAAGCGTCAAAGTCGATGCTTGCTCCATCTCATAAACATGTTAGATCTGAATAGCGTAGTTGAATTAATTTATGAAAGTTAATGACCTAAATTATGCATCAACAGATTCCTAAAAATATAATAATCAATTGACAGGCTATATAGTACCAATAATAAATATAAAAAAATGTATTATATTTTTTCTTTGAATTATATAATATAATGCAAAATTATCTAAAAATTATATTTAGAAATTTTTTAATAATGGTTTAGTTAAATACAATTTACTTAAGCAAGTATTTTTTTCATTTTTAATAAATTACATATTATTTATATTTTTTTTCTGTTAAATTAATTTTTTTTCTGTAAAGTTAGTTCAAACCTCAATCAATAATCACAGAGTAACATTACCACAATATTTCACATGACAATGCAGAAAAAAGTAAAAATCAAGCATCCAAACTTTTTTTTTTAATTTCACGCTTGACATATTACATCAAACGCAATAAATCTCACATTTCCACCAATCCAAACTAAAATAAAAAATAAAATTAAAAAAAAAAAATACTTTCACACAATTGACCTACCGCATTTTCAACGTTTACAATCATCCTAGTAACATACCATCACCTCATTTCGCGAAATATAAACTATATCATTTTTCATAGCTCAACATTATCCAGTGTACCTATATATAAATGTGTGTGGTAATAACAACGAGTTTATAGAGAGAGAGAAAGAAAAGTCACATTATACTGGTCCATAAAATAAATGACTTCGCAAGGAGGATAGATACTTTCGCGCCTTGAAGAAGCCTCTAAAACAACCGTCTCTACTCCTTAAAGCATACATATATATCTCTTTCTCTTTTTCTCGCTTTTGGTCATTGCAAGTCTAAGGATATCGCTTTATGTCTCTCATAACAGCTATATATATAGTAAAAGCAGTAAAAATCGCGAATTCTCAGCTTCCATCGTCTACTACAAAAAAAAAGTAAGTAATGTATACGTCACACCGATCGATATCAACAGTCTGACCTAAGCTTTTATCACTCACATAGTTCCAACCTTTTCTTATGCATTGGAGATTCTTAACATGAAAACAGCCGATCACAACGATAGAACTACGCAACCAAACGGCGACTTAGTGTCTCGTCTAGCTTTTACTTGACCTTGGTAACCTTTTTTTTTTTTTTTTTAAATCTCTCATGTACCAGCTGCTTTCTACCATCACCCCTTTTTTTCGTAGAAAAGTTTTCCTTGCTCTGGTGTTGTATACGAGTTGTTTTAACGAAACAAGCAGTGTGTGTACCCTTATTTTTTTTTTTTATTTCAGCTGTCGAGACGTGATTTTGAGACGTATACGTTTATGATTATGGAGAGTCATTGTACGATGAAAAATGGAAAGTCTTTTATTAAGATTTTTCCTCTTTTTTTATTTTTTTATTTTGATGTGTTGTTATATTTTCGAAGGTTAAGACCTTTTTTTTTGCTTAGCGTGGGTATGTTTATGATGGTAAGCTTTTAATTGGGCTGGAGATAAAAAAAAAATGTCAGATGGAGATTTATTATGTATTTATTGTAATAGACCATAATTGAGCCTGATAAATGTCACATACGAATTTATCTCTTATTTATTATAATATCCCATAATTGACCTGTAAGTCTTTATGGATTACCTACCATATAATGTCTTTATTTACTTTACTAACCATTTGTAGCGTAAAAGATGAACGTATGTTACGACGATAAAAGTTAAGAAGTAATTTATTTTTTTTTATTCTCAGGAGAAACTGAGACTTTACAGATCGTACAATAATTCTTTTTAAAGAAATGTTTTGAAAATTTTTTAATTTTGTTAAATGTTGGATTATTGTAAAATTTTAAATTGAAAATAAGCAATTTAGAAATTGATAAATTAATTAATAAATATTTAATAATATTAACTAGGTATTATAATAATCGATACAACTTTCAAAGTTTCTTTATCAATATATATCCAAAGTTACCAATAAAAAATGTAACAATTAACCTTTAAAATATCGCATTACAAAAAAGCTAATTCTTACTATCTTGTCTCTCAAATATACAACTCTAACTACACACGCTAATCACAAAATCCCATACCAAACTAAATTAATTAACAAAAAAAAAAAAAAAAAAAAAAACCAACCAGACAACCAACCATGAAAAAAAAAGACAAGATGTTACTTTTCTTTTTTCCAACCTATTCCCATGCGAAACTCTCCATCCATTTTTTTTTTTTTTTTTTTACACACATACATTCAAGCTTTAATTACGCGCGATTCACTTAACCACTAAATCCCAGCCCGCGAGCTGACCAAATAAGTCTACGTATATAATCCATCTTTCTCTCTCTTTCTCTTGCACGTAGTTGGATTCGAATCGTACATATATACGTACCTGGATTATTCTGCTTTCAACCACCGCGTGTATATATATGTAGTCCTTTCCTCTCTGGCTCAAGTTTTCAAAGGACGTCACGCGCTGTACCTTTAGACCGATCCAATATATATCCTTTACTAGGATATAGAAGGGTTAGATGGGATATATCTTTTACAGGACAGAGAGGAAAGCGAGCGTGTAAGCGAAGGGAAATAAAATTGAAAGACGAGACCTGGATTATTTTCATCTCTCTCTCTCTCTCTCTCTTTCTTTTTCTTTCTCTGTTTGAGGTGTATCAAGCATGTTTTTTTTTTATTTTAAATTTATTTGTAGAAGCTTATAAGATGTGTGCTTGTACTTGTGCGAGCGAATGATATTTGAAAATGCTATAGGAAATTTTTTTTTTGGTTACGAAGAAATTATTACTGAGGATTGGATTTTTATGAGGCTATTATGCATTGCTTAATCGACTTTGGAAAATATTCCGTGATACAATTATAAGGAGATATTTTTTTTGGAAGGAAAGAGTAATAAAAAACAGATGTAGACTATTAGAAGTTTTTTTTTATCTTTTACTTTTATCCTGATAAATATATATTGCGTCTATATAAATTGCTTGGAAAAATATGCGCTTGAAATATGGGGTATTAAATTTAGATATTTAACTAGAAAAAAAACTTGTATTACGTAGTAAAGCAGTTTTTTTATACGATTTATTAGGAATAAGCAAATAAGTTTTTATTAAAATAAAATAATTTTTTTAAATGAAATTATTAAAACAGTATTTTAAAATATTGTTTTAATAAGTGTCAAATTAAAATTTTATTAGCATGAATAAAATATGTAAAATATTAAAAAGAAAATAATTTCACAAATTATAATAAAAAAAATTTCTTTAATTGAAATAAAATTTTTTTTAGACTACAATAAATTATATTTTATTCATCACCACTACATGAAATTTCACAATACTCTATCAAATTTTACAATCCTTTAAAATAAAAAAAAAACAATAACCCTAACACTCTCAAACAAATCTCCTACTTTTTCTTCCAAACAAACTTTCCCCCAAATCCCTCATTAAAAAATTCACAACTCTCTCTCCCTTTCACCATATTAATTCCAAGCATCACCACATAATCAAATCTACTCACAGTTTCATAATTCACATGTAATCTACATTGCATAGCTCGCGTATCTCAATGCCCAACTAACCTTAGTATATATACCCTTTTCGTGAAACTTACTATGATCGCCAGAGAGCTATATATATGTGTATACATACCCTCTCGCTTAATTTGTAATTACGCGATGCTCGAGGAGTTTTAGCCTCTCTGGCTTATTGCATTGGCCGGTTAGTAATTATGCAAAACCGCAAAGGATGGGAAAATAGAAGCGCTTCGCTTTTCAAGCTTTATTATCAAGTGAAAGGGTAAGAGAAGAGGGAGATGAAGGTTGAGCATTAATCATCATCTGTAGGGTCTGCTTGGTTTTCGTAAATGATCGGTTGAGGATGATGCGCATTCTCATGTTGAGTTTTTTAATAATTTTTGTAAAGGTATGTATGATTTTATGAGAATAAAAAAAATTTATGGTTTTATAGATGAATTAGAATCGTCATGATCGATAGTTATATTGTCACCTTATCAGTCACTTTTTTTCCTGCAATTTTAAAATAGTTACATTTTTATCCTACTATTTTTAGAGAAAGAAGAAAATAAATCAAAAAATAAAATTTATAGACTGTACAACGATAAAATAAATTGTGAAATTGTCAATCTGTTAAAAAAAAAAAAACAATGATAATAAACATCCATCAAAAAACAATTCGATTCGCTAATTACATTAATATTTATCAAATATTCCTCAATATTTTTATATTTCTTATATCTTCAACAATTCATCATAATAACCCACATACTCAACCTTTAAAAAAAAAAGAAGAAGAAGAAGAAAAAACTATTTTCAAACGATGAAAATTCAAACTGTTACCCATAAATCATAAAAGCCTACAATTTCAGCATTTAAAAGAAAACAAACGACCCCTTTTATATATCGGCAAACATAGTATATAACGCACAAAACGACAGGAAAAATCTGTAGGCAACATTCACAATATCCTTTCTACCCCCCCTTCCCAAAAAAAGTCGTATTAAGAACGCAACGAATACACGTCTGTTCTATTGTCGTATTTATTTCAGTCGACATTTTTCGAGCTCGATGTCTCGCCAAATCCCGTTGAAATTGACGTCGTAATTCAAACAACCTCCTTTTCTTTATTTTTACAATGCAGAAATAGCATAAAAAATATTACTTATCCAAACATTTAAGCATAAATTTATTTTAACTTTTATTATCTAAACATAATAATAATTAGACTTACAAAAAAAAAAAAAAAAATATATATATGAAATTCCATTATAAAATCGAAATAAAGAATACCACAATAAATTAGCCTTGGTTAAAGTAGCTAGGCCATTAAGTATGCGCAAGCTGACATTCCTGAATCTTTCAACCAAGCGCACCAGTTTTCTGTGTCGAGATCGTATAGTTTTCTCGTACGTAGACTGGACAGCTGTGTGACATCATAATATAAGAGCTAGGCTTGGTCTAACCAATAGAAAGTCTAGTCACGAAACTAAACTGACGTTCAATGCGAATAATTTACTCGTCGTAGTACTACTACTACCTACTAGCAGACGTACCAACTCTATATATATGTATCTAACCCTTCTCTATGCTTTTCTATTTTTCACTAGCAGTCGAGGTCCAGCTTGTCCAGCTTTCTACTATACATTTTTTGTTAGCTTGGAAAGAAAGAACGAGATATATATCGGAGATTGCATTTTCTTGTCATCGAATTTTTTTTTTTTTTTCTTTTATTTTAGTACGTTTTTTTGAGGGAGAACAAAGGTGATGTATGTATAAAAGGAA
Source organism: Leptomastidea abnormis (assembly GCA_030522805.1). Taxonomy (NCBI): domain Eukaryota; kingdom Metazoa; phylum Arthropoda; class Insecta; order Hymenoptera; family Encyrtidae; genus Leptomastidea; species Leptomastidea abnormis. The sequence continues at coordinate 10,580 of JAPYZE010008411.1, forward strand.
GCGTAAGAATTTCTTGAAAAGAATTTTTAAGGATAAAGTTTCTGTCAATTATAAAGACTATTGTGTTTTTGATGAAAAATAATTTTGTTTTCGTTGTTTGTTAACTACGATTTTTAATTTTTTTCTATTCGGTCAATGAACATTTCTTTTGTTTTAAATTTTAGCAAGAAAAGAAAAAGTTTTTCAGGAATAGAATAGTAAAAAAATGTACAATATGTATAGACGAGTATACCAATACACAAGATCTCAGATAGCTGAGAATTTTAATAATAGCAAGGTAGGTATACGTAATAATATCTATCGATCGATTCTATTACTTTTTTTTATCTTTTTCTTGACTAAATCAGCTGCTCATGAAAAGAAAACTTTCCATTGATAAAAGGATAAAATACAAGAGATGTATAAGTATAGCTAAGGGGATGGTAGTAGATACAACAATATATCGATTTAACGCTTCGACGGTTACTTATTATGCTCGATAATGCCTCGATAGTTTACACTGCATTAATAGTCAACGCATCAGACTTTTTCTCTCTTTTTTGTCTGAACAAGACTCGATACTCTTCAATATATACCAAAAAAAATATAGAGTTAAAGAGTTGTGGAAAGGAGAAAAGTTGGGATGGGAAGATAAATTTGCGGTGACTTTTATAAACTGCATCGAATAATCGCTGGAACCAGAAGATGAATCTCTTGGGTATAGTTTAAAGTCGCGTTATGACAATTTTTTTGAATGAGAGAAGTTTTTTGATAATTTTTGTAATGATTTCAATGCTATATTTGAAATAATTTTAACGATTTTTGTAACATAAAAAAACGCGAGAGCAAATTAATTGTGAAAATTAAACAAATGATTAATGATACGCTCACTTCGGCAAATATTCGACAACTAACTATACAAATTTTTCAAACATATATTCAAATTATCGATCGCGTATCCATATGTTATTTTACATATGATATAATATTGACGTATAATAAAGTACATGTATATTGTTTTATTTGCTACAATTTTACTTTGGCTATCTGAAGATGTTTAAAAGTTTAATAATTTTAATAGTCTAATCAGTTGAACAATTTTTTGGATTAAAGACATGAATTACTTAAAATTTATAAATCAATATTTATTATACACCTAATCTAAAAATCGCAATATGTAGGGGAAAAAATTATTAAAAAATATATTTATTGGATTAAAATTATGATAAAATGACTATAATAACACGAAATTTAGTTTGATAAATTTTTATTTATTCATTGTCAACTATTTGATGATACATTACATATTTTAAACATAAGCAATAGAACATTGACTTGTTTTTTAACAATTGGAATGATGGACCAGGTGTTAACGTAAAATTCAAGTTATTGTATATGTGGAAAGAAAGGCTGATTAATAGAAGCTACTAAAAATTAGTAAATAGTTTGAGCAAAATAAACATGAAAACATAAAACTCCTAGCTACAGTAAGACATTTCAGCTTAATTATAAATTTAAACTTTTATTTGATCTTGATAAAGAAAAGCCTTTCAATTTGATAAAATTTTCTTATCGTACAGCATGGAACTTTTTTCTTGATATAAATAGACATATGCTTTATTAAAATGCCAAGCTTCATAATCGTATGATAATGAAAAGCACTCGGAGCTAGAAGTTTACGTCAGCATGTTTTTTTCAGATGGAAAGACAAAGTAATGTTCATGTTTTGTCGTAAAAAAGTTAACAATTTTC
>JAPYZE010008413.1:0-12563 GCA_030522805.1 Leptomastidea abnormis
CACATGAGTTACTTATATGTGAACGCGTCAAAGTAAATAAACGTTGTTTACATACATATATATTGATGTATACAATACTCTACTTTTGCATTTTGGTTATTAATTCCTACATATAAACACGAATTTACTATATAGTCTCAACAAAAATTTTTACTATATGAATTTTTTGATTTTTTATTTTCTAACAAAAACTTCTTATATTTTCCTTTGAAATCAATTTTGATTGGAAATTAATTTCAATATTTTGTATTACGCTTGGATAATTACAAAAGTTCATTTTATGAAATGATGTTATTTCATAGTGTAATATGTACACAAATTTCCACGAATTTCAATTTATTAATATATATATAAATTTCCACGAATTTTAATTTATTGATATATTTAAATTCAAAGTAGTTAACAATTACTAATCTTAGAAAATTATTAGTGTGCTTGTACATGTTTAATTAAAATTTCAAATATTAGTAAACTATATGAAATGACAAAAAAAAATGATTGCAAACAATATTACAAACTTTATATCGAACAAAAGTTTTTATTTTTGCACTGCTTAATAAGAACAGCAAAACGCATTTAGCTATTGAAAGTTCATCAATAAACACCAACTTAAATTATTGTCTTCGATTTTCGATGTCTTGTCGAAGCGCAAGACTGTGAAATACCTTAGCGGTTGTCAAATAGAATTTCATCGAGAAACTCCAACAAAAAAAAAAAAACGTGTATACGGTAGGGTATAACATTGCCTCACGTACACATTTATATTGATGTACATAAAAATGGAAGTCAACGGTATGTTTCTTGGAATTTTTCTCTTTTTCCTTGTATTATATACATTTTTTTTCTTCTCCTTTTTTTCCTTCTCATCTCATTTTTTATTTATCTTGACTTTTTTCAATTTCTTTATAAAATGTATATATACGTATATATATGTATATATATGTGTATTTATGCGCGTGTATAATGCATAAGCAGTAAGCACATGAGTTACTTATATGTGAACGCGTCAAAGTAAATAAACGTTGTTTACATACATATATATTGATGTATACAATACTCTACTTTTGCATTTTGGTTACTTTTGCATTTTGGTTACTAACTCGTACATATAAACACGAATTTACTATATAGCCTCAACAAAAATTATCAACAATAATAACATTACCTCTTTTTTTCTCATCTTACAATATAAATCTAGCGTTATCACAAACATCACCAAGGCTTTCAATACGACTGATGGACGCCGAGATGCAAGCACTAGATAAAATAACGACATCTACGTCAAGCGCATCGCTTTAAGACAACGTAAATAATATAGTTAACGTAGATGGTCCAGATAATGTCATGCCCGTCAAGCGCAGCAACAAGGAAAAGATGAGTCAGTAGCCCCTGGAAGAATACGAAAACCAGCTTGAAAATTGCAATTGTTAATTTTCATTATACAGTTTTTTTTTTATTTCAGAAATTAATTAAGACCATTTAAACATGTGATATTTTCAATTTTAACTTAACATAGTTTGATTTTCATATTTGCTATATTCAATTGCTAAATGAACCATTAGCTATCAATTAATTTTCAAATGTTTAAAAAGCAAGCATATCAAATTTATTAATTATATATGATATAGATACAATGAAAAAAAAAGTATTAGTTATATTACCTATGGTCTTTGTAGAAAAGCTGATTGTTGCATCTCTTCGCACTCTGTTGTTGATAAATTGGTTGCTGCCACTAAATATTTAATATGAGCTTTTTGGATACCAATTATGGCATGTCGTCGACATGTACTTGGTTTTCTATCGTTAATCGATATATGAGAAAAACATCGTTTTTCTTTCCATGTACTCGCCATTATGAAAATACACTTGTCCGTTTCTCTATCAGAGAAGTGGTTTTTCCCAGTTTTTTTAAATTTAGGACGATATATTTTCTAAGAAAAAGAATTATGTTGCATTAGTAATAGTTAACAAATTTTGTTTTTAAATTTATAAGAAATAAAATAATTATATTTACCATAACTTCGGAATGACTCATGCTTTCATTTACGTGCTGATGCTGCTGTTGTAGCTGGTATGGCTGATTTTGCTCTACCTCGACCATATTGTGCTCTACAGACTGCTGTTGTTGAACCTCAAGAAAATTATGTTCAGCTTCTTTTTGTTGGAGTTGTTCTGCTTGATTTATTACATTATCATCTCGAAATGTTCGCTGAATTTTTTTGAGCTGCATTTTAGGATGTTTTCTCTATATTTTATAAAATTTATATTAATAATTTATGTTAATTTGATTAAATTAATTAATTTAAATTTTAAAAAATTAAATATAAATCTTACCAAAACTGGACGTATCTCATCCTCAACTAATGACTCGTCCGAGGACATGTCATTTAACAAAGATGCGTTGTAAAACGGCGTCATTGCAACATAATTCGATTCGGATGATTGTTGAACATTTACTTTCTCATTATCTACTCGAGTTTGTGATGGTATTGGCGTAGTGTCAGACGAAGAGGACGACATGGTCCTTATCCTTTTCCATTTTTTTTTTCCTTGCTTCTGCAGGTCGGGTTTTTTGTTGTCAATTTTTCTTTTATTGATACCAACGTTTGATGATGGAATTATATTTGTCGATGTTGTTGTTGTCGTATGCCCGAACCTAACCTCTTCGTCTGGCTCTTCGGTTACCATGTTTACATCATTCTTTGTTAAATCCTGTCATATAATCAATTATTAAGATTTGCTAAATAAATAAAATAATTGTTATTTATAAAAAATCAAGTTTCAATATTTTTTATATTATATTTTTGAAAAAGTTTATTACGTAATTAATAATAGTTCAATTTGAACATCTTTTATTACTCCATATATTATAAATGCAAAATATATCATGAAAAATAATTACTTTGTAATTTTTTATTAACGAATTTACTGTTTTGTATTCATTTTTATTAAATTATATAACTAATTAATTTATCATTATATTTTTACCTTATGAAACTCGTATCTAGCATTGCGTAAATTTTCTAGCTTTTTCAACAGCTTTTCTGTGCGTGCTCGGATATCCGAGTCAGATATATCGGAACCAGCGACCATCCTAGCGAGCAATATTTTCTGCATATTTTGCAGCTCCTCTTCATGAAGTTTTATTTTCTCTAGATCCAGTTTTCCTCGTCGAAGTCTTTCCATGATATCCACAGCTAACCTCAAAAATAGTGAAAATAAATATAATCTGGTATGCTCAATAACAATGATGAAACTGCACGTGTACATCTGATTTATTTTCTGACGTGTCAGTTAAGTATATTTACGAAGTAAAAATACGAAATTAATCGTATTACTCCTACTCGTGTCTCAAATGTAATATTCAATTTATATAAATTTATTGATTTAAACAAATTAAATCAAATGCATAAATCATTTTTTTACGATAATAAAAATTTATATAATTTTGTAAACTATAGAATAACACTGGTCATTGTAATTGTATAAATTTATACAAATTTTTTGCTTTTTTTTTCATTGTATCAAGCTATTTTATTTCTTTTTAAAAATTAATTATTTGTAATGACATGAATAATTTGCATTAATGACACTATTTGATTTTTTTTGTAAAATTAAGTAAAATACATACGTATTACTTGTTGTTGTAAACGTAAAAATGAATACAAACTTGTAGCATATTTTTTTCAGTCTATTTATTATATTTGTTCCTACCTAACCTAGATTGTTCAGTGTGTTTTGTATAAACGATAATTTTTTTTACTGCTTTTTAAATTGTAATTATTATTTATTAAATACAAATAAAAGATATGTCTGCAAGCGAGGATTCTTACAAGCAACGTGCGTTAATGCTGATGTTGCTCGAAGATATCGAAGACGACTTGCGTGATCTTAAGCAAGAAGTTATAAATGATATTACTGCTGCAAAAGAAAATTGTATTTACAACGTAAGATATATTCTATTGTTTTTCATGTTTCTAAAAATTTATTAAAGATAATATTTTTTCTCAATAAAGAACATATTAATATTTATAATTTTTATTCATAATTTCTTAAATATTTCATTATAAACAATCTTTCCACAAATTATTATCATTAAAATTATTGATGAATATTTTATTATTTTAATTTAATAAAATTGTTAATATATTTCATTTTTCAGATGTGTGAGGTTGAATATGATGAAAGCGATGTTGAAGATTGTTCAGACTTTGTTCAACAAATGGAAACATCATTAACACATGAACAACTAACCCAACAGCAACCATCATCATCACCTGAAGAAAGTGCAGATAAAGATATTCATGTAGTATTGGTAACTATTTATATAAATCATTCTTATTTTCATTCATTTAATGTCATCATTATTTATTTAAAATAACGATAAATAAATGAAAATTAATTATTTTTGTATTTAATGTAGGATGATAACTTGAAAAATACATCTGAAGTGTTAGCAGCTTCATCATCAAGTGTTCAACAACTGCTACTGGCTAATCCATACCGTTTTGATGATGATTATGAGGTCGATAATGACGTACGCGAGATTTACAGAGGTTCACCTGATTGTGTAGATAATCAATCTCAGCCAGAACAACCAATTGATAACGATGAATTAACACCATCATCATTAGCAGTAAATGGAAATTCTACAGTCGAAGTAATTTAGGAAAAAATGGTAATATCTATAACATTAATTTATATATAATTTCACCAAATCATTTGTAATATAGAATATTAATTTTGTATTAATTTATTTGTATTTTATATAGGATGATAACATGACAAACATTGAAGAAGACATGGAACAGTCTTTTTCATCCAGTCAAGATGAACAGCTAATACAAGAGGAACAATCGTCAAGTGATAATATTGATCATCAAGAATTGAAGAAAATCTTGGTTAATAATAATCAACTTTTAAATTATTCATTTTTTTATATATTTCAAGTTGTGATTATTCAATAATTCACAATATATTTTCTTAATTTTACATTAATTTATTTTTATTTTATGTAGGATGAAAACCGGCCAAAGATTTTATTGAAAAATCAATATAGTTTCAAGGATGATGAGGTTGATGAAGCAGTACGCGAGGCAAGTAGACTGTGGGCGTTACCTAACGAATCAAGATTTCCATTATTTTCTATTAAGGATCGTTCAGTTCCAGGAACTTGGAGAAGAGCATTGATCACGATATCAAAAGCTAATCTTGAGTATTTAAAAGCTGTTAGCGGGTTATCGCTAGACGATTGTATATTAATGAAAAAAGGAGCACGTAATATGTGTTACAAATATCATTATAGTTGGGCATAAATATGTTTATATTAATTTTTATTGTAAAATTATTTTTTTTCATAATACTTAAAATTAAGTGTAATTATAGTTTTTCATATCTTTGATAATAATGATATTTACTATTTTGCAATTATTAACGTGTTTTATGGTTTTATTTGCTTTGAATAACAATTTCCATATAGAGTTTTGACTTAAAAAATTTTTTTTTTCAAAGAATAGTGCAAATTCTTAAAGTGACATAATGACATTCAATATTTTTCAATCATTAACGTGTTTTATGTTGATTTTTGTATTGAATAACAAATATCATATAGCGTTTTAACTTAAATTTGATTTTTTTCAAAAAATATTTCAAATTCTTCAAGTGACAATCAATTTTTTTCATTTATTAACGTGTTTTATGTTGATTTTTGCTTTGAATAACAAATATCATATATCGTTTTAACTTAAATTTCCTTTTTTCTAACAATAGTGCAAATTCATCAAGTGACATAATGACATTCAATATTTTTCAATTAGTAATGTGTTTTATGTTGTTTTATACTTTGAATAACAAATATTATGATTAGGTAAATAAATGTTATTTATTCAACAATCAATATAAAAAAAAAAATAAAAAATTAATTTTGAAAACAAATATAAATTTACTTTAATATTATTTTTCCATTCAACTAAATTGTTAGAATAAAAATAACGACATATTACAATATAAAATTATTCATTATTTAAATAATAATTAGATATTTCATAGTAAATGAATAATTCTCTAATAATTTTTCAAAAATATAAACAACTCAGTTTAACATTATAAAACAAATAATTAAATAATATTAGATAACAAGTAATATCAACTAAAATAAACATTTTTTTTGAAAACATCTAAATTCTATCTACACATTTAAAAGTGCAATATTAAATACAATTTTATATAATTCTGAATATTAAAATTAACAATAATATAAATTAACAACATTAATACAACTATTTCCAATTCTTTTTGTATTATTAAAAATAAATTTCCCTATTATAATAAAAATAATATATAAATATTATTTTTTATATTGTAACAAATTTTGTCTACTGTTGTGGTGTGTTCCTCGTGCATTTTTTTTCGGATAAACTTTTTCAAGTCTCATATTTTGCGTTAGATTAGCCGATCTGACTGCTGTACTTGTCATTGCTTCTGGAGCAGGACCTGATATACTAGAATTCGTTTAATTATTATTAAAAAAAAATAGTTGACATAACCAATATAAATTAATTATTTTTTAAACTCATAAAGATAATATTTACCTTTCGAAGACTTCATACCAAGCGTACTGTGATTTCGACTGATCCAACAGATTCAGTGGAAATACTTCAACATTACATTTTACGAAATCATATAATTTTGATTTTAATAAATCTATATTATTTACTTTTACAGTGCTAATTATAAGTGCTCCAATTGCGGTTTTTGGCTTTAAAATTAACGATAATACGTCTGAAATTAGGCATTTGCCATATAATTTTGCAGACATACCATTTTTTCTTCGTTTGTAATCGGAAATACGACGCCTAATTAAAAAAAAAAAATAAAAATTGATAATTTGAAAAAATAATTAATTTTTTATAAAAAAAAATGTAATAATTAATAAGTCACTTACAACAACATTCGTTTGGAGAACGTGCCTTCAATTGTTTGCCCAGCAGCTCCACCACCAGAATACAAACTTACACATTTGAACAATAAATGGAATATAACATGAACGATTTCGTCGTATGCGTCGTCTTTGAAGTCATCTATCGATTTTTTAAATTTCCTTTTGTCTGTGGCGTCAAGGCATATCTCGAAAATAGGTTCCAAAAACTTTGGAGCGAAATGCCATATTTTCTTTACAACAATATTAGTTTTTCCAATTTTTAATTCTTCATCCCGTAAATTAAGGTAACGAATAATTCCGCCAACAGCAGCTTCATTCCACTTTGTTGGGGTTGGCATTATATTAACTACCTGAAAAAGTCTAATAAACTTATTATATAATAACAATATAACAAGATTTTAATGAATTAATTATAATAAAATTATAATGTATCATCATAATTATTATTATTATTAATATTATTATTATTATTATTATTATTATTATTATTATTATTATTATTATTATTATTATTATTATTATTATTATTATTATTATTATTATTATTATTATTATTATTATTATTATTATTATTATTATTATTATTATTATTATTATTATTATTATTATTATTATTATTATCATTGTTCTTGTTATTAATTGTTTAAAAAAATTTTATGAATTGTATTACCTTAGTGCATCATTTTTATACAAACTCCCAAATACAAAGGCGTGAACTTTTTGTTCCATCGTGTACAATAACTCAACAAAACCACGATCAATATGAGTTGCACCAAATTTTTTTGTCATCATAGTGGCTTTCTTCAAAAATTCTTTTTCATAGCCAATGACTTCTTCTACGTAGTCAGACCACGCAGAGTCTATAACAACAAGAGCGTGTTGTTCCAACAACAGTGTAGTTGTTGAATTCATAATATTAACTTTCGGTGAAATTTTATATTGCTCAAAGCAGTTCTCTCCAGAAAACGTGAGTACCTCCTCGATCCTCAAGCTCTTGGATTCCTTTATTAGATCATAAAAGTTGTCAAAAGCTGGCAAGAAACATTCGGCTTCTTCTTTCATCCTTTTAAAAGAATTGAATTTATCACAAGGGTCTCTAAAATAAAACGAACTTTACTATAGAACATTAATTAGAAAAAAAAAAAGAAATAGAATATTACTTACTGGAAACCACCTGTTACACAATATGTTGTGATAACAGGATACGTGCGATTTTTTATTACATGAATTTCTGGAGAGTACGCTTGGAAATATGTAATATTATTTAATCCATTACATATGTTGTACTTATATCGTGACCTAAAATAAAAAAAAATTATTATCTCATAAAACTAAAAACATTGTTAATGTTATGATTTAAAAATGACTCACGTAATGAGTCCATATTCGAGGAAAAAATGAGGTGTGTAATGAAGAACGTTGGTACATTTATTCAAACCGTCAATTTTCTTTAATGATTTTAAATCCAACATTATACAAGAATTGACATTTGCTTGTAAAGTAGTAGCTCTATGTATTTGAAAATAACGTATATATTTACTGTTATAGTCTACTTTCATATCACTGACAAAACTTGTGACAGTTTTTAACTCCTTTAATTTACGAAAATTAATTATATTAAAAAATAATAAAAAAAATATTTCATGATAAATTGATTATATTTACGCAATTCATAGAGTATTCAGCTTGTTCTCCGTGGCTCGATTTCATGAATAAACATTTCTACAAAAAAACAATTATAATATTAACAATTAATTGTATTATCAATCATAATTTATAAACAATTAATTTCTATTTTTAAAAATTAATGATTATAATATTTTTAATATACATTACTTCAATGTTGTTCAGCTCCATCCACGATGGCAGGAGTTCTACATCATCAGTAAATTTTTTCCATGAAGCAGCAAATATCTTGAAAGTTTGTTTTGGATCCGATAGATTGATGCCAGAACTATTTTTGGTTGCAGATCGGCAACGTGAGCCCAAATTACTTGCAGCAGGAATAATTACATCTTTCATTAACTTGCTACGCGTTTCGTGTATGCCAACTACAGCAGGAGTTTTGATAATAACATATATCGCTTTTCCATCGTTTAAACCGATGCTGAATTGCCACCTTGTTTATAGATATAAACAAAGTAATTAAAAAAATTTATCTAAAGAATTAATAAAACATTCTATAAAAATTAATATACCATTGAAGTTTCTTGTCATGATCTCTCCTCTTCCGAGTACTTGACAAACATTCCTTATCTACATAATCAGTTAATTTCTTTTGCATGCATGGATAAAATTTATCTGATACAGCAGAGCAAGTAAAATTTCGTTCAACGACAAAAGCTTTTAAAGAGGCAGCAGCAACAACGATACTGTCTATGTCGTTTTTGATGCTAGCAACCGAAGTATGAATATTGATGTTTGTTAGTTTATTTATGACTAAGCGATCAGCAGCAGTCTAAACATATTAAAATTAAATAATTATAATTATAGTTTATTAAAATAAATACTTTTTTAATAAAGATCAGTTTATGAATAAATATATTTATATAACAATTTTTATATATATAAAAAAATTTTTGATAAATAACTGTAAAATTTTTAATCAACGAAGTAAATTAATGGCAAAAAAATAATAATATTTTTCATTAATGCAAAATATGAAGTTTTATACATTACCAAATTCTTTTCTGTATCAATTAAAGAATCACGTGAATGCAGTTGCTGCTGCTTGTTGATATGCAGCTCTTCAATATATTTTGCAGCTCGATAATCATCATCATTATCAAAGCTTTCAACTTTCGTCCTCTTATTTTGTGGTGGCACAAAAATACAATTATCTGGAATAGATCGCTCATGATCGTTACATAGTGATTCAATATCATTGTTCGATGTAGTAGCTACACATCGCTAAATAATTATAAAATACAAGGAATATATAAAAATTTAATAATAAAAAATATTAATTGATTTAATATTAAAAAATACCTTCAAACAAATAACTGGAATTCGTGACATTGCAAATAAAACCAGAGAATCTTCGACAATAATGTTAATCCTAACCTACAACCTTTTGTATACACTTGCAACTTGGATGAGCGTTCGAAACCTACTGTTACGTTAGGTTAAACCGCGTCTGCGCAGTACGGTCGACTGCGACAATTATACAATGAAAAAAAAATCATAAATGACCGTTTATGATTTTTATAAAAATTATTATCTATGTTATTTTTTATATTTTTGAAATTATATTTAAACTTAAAATAATTAGTAATTGAGTTTAAATTTAAACTAAATTATTTAACCGAATTCATCCGAAACGTTCGTTGAGATACTACTGTATTATAATAATAAGCGTCATTACAAGTATACCATCTTTTTTTTAGAAATAATTATGCGAAGTTGTGGGTTATACATATGTGCGCAAAACAAAATTTCTGATTTTCAGAAAGATATTGGAGCACGCGAAGCGAAGCTTCGCTTCGCGTGCTCCAATATCTTTCTGAAAATCAGAAATTTTCGTCAATGGTTGATTTACTAATAAAACCAGTATAAAATAACCGATAGACTCAATAAACTCAATATATATTATTGAGTTTATTGAGTTTATTGAGTTTTTCGAGTTTATTGAGTTTTTCGAGTTTATTGAGTTTTTCGAGTTTTTTCGAGTTTATTGAGTTTTTCAAGTTTTTTTTTGAGTTTATTGAATTTGAATTTTTATTGAGTTTATTAAGTTTATAGATTGTATTGAGTATATATATTGATCTATCATATCCCCATTTTCCTACGACAATGGGGGAATTGGGGAATCGGGTGTTCTCGGGTGGGGGGAGGGGGGTGGTAAGGTTATTGAGTTTATTGAGTTTATTGAGTTTTTCGAGTTTATTGAGTTTTACGAGTTTTTTTTGAAGAACCCCTAGAAAAACATCGGTAGAATTTAAAATAAATAGTAAAAATAGAACCTACTCATCGAGATCTACTGATAAGTCCATCGAAACTACTGTATTTCAATAATATCCCATAGCCCTAAATGTCCTATGACCCTAAATATCCCTTCTGTGACCCACCGAGTATCCCATTATTACCCAAACTGTAACCCACTTATATCCCAAAGGGTAATTTTGGGATATTTCGGGATATTTTCGTGCCCCAAAGGATGATTTTGGGATATCAATGGGATACAATGGGATATACATGTAAAATCCGTAATTTAACGATTTTTGTCACTTTAGACAACATAACCCAACAATAACCCAAATTTTAATGTGATTCAATAACCCAATAACCCATTTTTAAAAGTGCATTTTCCTTGCGTTTTGGATCCCAATAATCCAAAAAATTTCCACTCGAAAATAGATCCAAATTTTTCAACTAATGGCAATTCAAAGTTAGATCATAAACAACTAAGTAAAAGTTTTAATGAAGAAGTTAAAAAAACAAGCCAATCTTCAGATGAAAAGCCGAACAGTTCTTTACAGAATAAGCCGGAACATCAATCTTTGAAGAAACAGCCGGAAAGCCAGTTTTTGGAAAGAAAAGCAACAAATTACCCTATAGCTGAAAATATTTTATTGAAAAAGTAAGAACCAATTGATATATATGAAATATATATTTTTTCTTATATTTTTACGATTTTAAACATGTTTTACAGGGCTAAGGACCGAAAAAAACATGGAACCCACAAAATATTGCCAGCTTCATTACATAATAAAAATATAAATTCATGATTCCATTATTTACATGTAATATTATAATTTTCTACTAATATGTTAATGTTTTTTCTAGTTTTTTATTAAGTTACTTTTTATTATCTTAATTTGTTTTTTTTATATTAAAACAATACTTTTATCTTTTCACTTTGTAATTTCTTTTATTCTTATGTTTTATGTAACATATTCTTTATCTTTTAAATAAATAAATAAATAAATAAAAAAAACACTTTAATGCAGCCATGAAATCAATTGAATCTGTGACTAATTACACATATATCGATCGATCCATATTACATTCATTAATTTCTATTAAAATCTAAAAAAAAAAATTTTTAGAATTTAAATTTATAAAATTTGAAGTCACAGCTTCAATTGACATGCCAGTCTCAAGCCTGGAATAAATGCAGAGAGAAGTGTAGATAGCAGAAATTTAGTAATAACCTCAAAACAATTTTAATTTCAATTTAATATCTGATTTATTTTATCTTTTAATATTTTTACAATTTTTCACTTATGTACGATAAAAAAAGTTGAAATGTACTATTACCTCAGAATTTATTAAACTTCAAACTTATTAAAAATTATTATTCTTATGTTTGTTTTCTTATATGTTAAAAATAATTAATTCTCTGCATCTTTATTTATTTTAAAATAACTTTATACATTTTAACCTATAAAAAAACACATTTTTTTCACTTAAAACCTTACTTCAAAATTATCAAAGTATTACAAAAAAAAAAACAATTTTTATTCATTACAAAAAACTTATAAATACATAGTAATTATTTTAAATAATTAAATATATTTATTTATATTTATTTATTTATTTAAATTTAAACGGGTACAAGACCCAGTACATAGTGAGTAATTATAATAAGTATATACATATATATGTTGATTCGCATATAAGC
>JAPYZE010008420.1:682-11446 GCA_030522805.1 Leptomastidea abnormis
TTCGTATAAATTGTTTTAAACTCTTGTGTTATTATCTTTCATTTCGGTACATAGGTCAAATTTCGATAAAAAGGTCGAATGGGGAGCACCCTGAGGAGGTCCCTGAGGAGGAGCTGAGGCGGAGGGGGGGAGGAGGGGGAGGAGGCATTCGGAATTTTGACCTCTATAAAATAACGGAAATTTTGAAACGATAGAAAGGGAAATTGGGGAGGACCCTGAGGAGGAGGGGGGAGAGGGTAGGTCGTAATTTTTCAACAAACAGATATATAATATAGTAAGATATATATATATACATATATATATATGTAGAGGGCGTTCGTACGCTCATAGGCCGCACTAGTACAATCGTTGCATGTATATTATAAAATTAAAGCAGTATATATACATATTCTAAAATTAATATACAATGTTTAATGAATATTAAGCTTTGTTTTCAATGTTATAAAATTTTTTTAAAAAAATAAGAAATTACGTTTAACAATTTGTATTAAAACTTTTTTTTTAAAAATTAAGGATAAAAGGAAACTTTATTTTATGAAAATAATCAATTCAGTACGTTTAAATATTTGTTGGCCCTGAAAAGGGACGATTGTTTATTCAAGGATTAGGAGTTTATTATTTTTTTTTGGTTTCACAGAAAGGATTACGTCGTTTAGGAATAGTCATACGAGGCTTTGTCGGCTTACGTGTAAAAAGGTCCTCTAATTCTTGCTGATCAGCCTCTAAGTTTTGGTGTTGTGCAGCCTTTTGTTTTTGACGTTGCATTTTTCTTTCTTGTACTCGCTGGTTGTTTAGCTTTACCTGCTTTTGATACTCTTCTTTGTCTTTTAATTTTGCTGAAGAAGTTGAAGGCTCTTCTATAGAGAGAGGTGTCGAAGATGCTAAAGGCAAAGGTATCGAACCTTTAGTGGAGAAAGGTACAGATGGTTTTTTCACTTTATGAGCACTAGATGACTTAACTTTTTTCGCTGTGGGAGTAGATTTACGCATTAGGTGGATATACTCAAACCGCTGCGTATTAGTAGCTGAATCTTCTTCAGATGCTGGAACTAGTCTCTTAAGACATCTCTCGACATCGTCATAATTTGCTGTACATGTGCTTACTCCTCTTACATGTATCAAAGTCGGATGCTTCTTAGGTGTATGTAGTATAGCGAATAATGCATTAAATTAGGAATGCGCGTGTTTTGGTAATGGCAAAGAACTGCCGAGCAACGAAGCAGGCAGGTGAGAAAGCGACAAGCCATCGGGCTAAGCAGACGTGTCGCTGTATACGTTTTAATTGTCATTTGTATACGTAAACTATAACTGATTTTATGTACACGTTTTGTTCTAAATATCAATCATTTATTCTTATCAAAGCTTATTTTTGATAATAAATGTATTATATATTATTTGCAACTTATCCGTACCTAATACACAACAGTGTAAGTAGCGGACTTGATACATTTTGTGCAGGCGGTGCCGTTACCTGAACTTCACTTTGCAATAGAGGTGCTGTTTGACTAAGTGCGTTTGGAGTCTGAAACAAAGGTGATGGGGAGTTTTTTGGCGATGTCAATGTACCCAAATTTATTGGCATCTGATAACTAATTGAAGCTAGTGATTGCGGTAAGCTCTCTACGTCAATTTACGGTTCAGGTAGTGTAGCTAACTGCTGCTCTGACGAAGTCGATGCTTGCTGCAAAGTATTCTCAGGTTGAGCATCATCCTTTAGCTCTCGCTCAAGACGACGTCTCTCAAGTCACAATAACTTTCTTCGCAGTGCGCCACTTTTCTTACTCAGTTGAAGCTCAGGAACAGAATGGTGACTGTTGAAAACATAGTAGCGTCAAAAATAAGAAGGGACGCCTCTGCAAGCCAATAAGTAGAAGAAGAAGAAGAAAAGAAACGCTTTGGCTTTTCTCTCTCTCTCTTTCTCTCTTACTCTCTCTTTCTCTCTCTCTCTCTCTAGTATACGTGCCTTTTATAACGTATTCCTTTTTGTCTCTCTTTCTTGCTCTGGTGTACGTGCTAAATGTAGCGTACTGTTACAAACGTTCTTTGAAGAGTCATTTCTTTTAAATTTGTAATTTTATGAAAAACATTTTAAAAGAGAAAAGTTTTTCGTACGTTTGAAAATTTTTGGTTCTTAAAAGAACTGATTGTTTTGAAACTTCAATGAATTAGTTTTTCAATACGTTTTAAAATATTTAAAATTCAAAATACATATTTTATTGAGCTAATGAATATTTACTAAAATTCATTCACGTTCCTCGCGGTCACGAAATGTAATTTTAGTAAATATTCATATTAGAAAGACTATGCTCGCGGACCTTTCGGTCACAGAACATAGGCTCAGCGTTCAACGATCCTTGCTATATAACCACAAGCCACCGTAACTCGCGCCGCCGTTGTCGTTGGAGTGGGGGTAGCTTATGTATACTCTTAATAGCTTGAGCGATCTGATTGGCGCGGGTCAGATGTCGCTAGTTGCATAAATATGGGTTTTCTACAGCAAAGATCATTTACGATGCGTATTGTCGAGATGGCACAAGCACTAAATAGAGTGCTGCTGCAACTGCTCTACCAACGGCTCTACCAACGGCTCGAATTAAAAACTCGAATGATTGAAGAGCTGATAGTAGAGTGCTACGAGTTATTAGATGAGGTGCGCTTTTTCTTAAATCAAAGAATAGACCTCGAAGAACATCAAGAGCTCGAGCAGCCGCCTCCTCTACCTGACTCACCACCAGCTTCGCCTTTGCCATCATCACCTCCAGCATCGCCACCATCATCACCACCAGCATCTCTTTCATCGTCATCACCTGCTTTCAATGATATTGAAAATTTTAGCGATGTTAAGATGGAAGAGAATCTTGATGATGTCTTAGACGACGTTATCAATTTATGCAAAGCAGATTGAAGCCTTAACTTTAAAAACAATCGGCTCTTTTCAGGGCCAACATATTATCAAACGTATTGGAAAATACTATTTTCCTCTTAATCTTATTTTAAAATATAATAAAACGATTATTGCTTTAACTTAAATATAAACCTATTTTTATATTTTATAAAAATAAGTATTTAAGACATTTTCTGAAAGATTCTCTTGTAACTAGACTGAAATTTAAAATAGTTGATTAAGCTATAAGTAAAGAATCTTAAAATTTGGTCACAAAAGTTATCATTTTTTTGAAATTCAAGTTTTAAAACTCAAAAATTCAAACTAATCATAAAAAACTATATTTTATCATTTATATTTTTTAGATATGATGTATTATTGATAAGAACAATTTAATTTTAATGACAAACATTGAAAAACTCATATTCAACCATTTATTGATAAATTGATAAATCTCCTGTCGCTTCAACCCAAATATGGACCTAATTTTTATAATATATAAAATAACCATTTAAAACCTTTTTTAAAAGTTTCTATTATAACTAGACTGTAATTTAAAACAGCAAATAAATCTCTAAATGAAGAAACTTAAAATTTGGTCAGAAAAAAGTTTGTATTTTTTTTATCTCAAGTTTTAAAACTCAAAATTTGAAATACTTATATAAACTTATATTTTAATACATATATCTTTTAGATATTATAAAGTATTAATGAAAAACAATTTAATAGTTATGAAAATCATTGAGAAACTTATATTCAACAATGTATATTCACCAATCTTTTGTCGCTTCAAACCTAAATATGATCTCATCTTCTAAAATACATAAATTAACAATTTCAAACCTTTTGTAAAAGATTCACTTATAACTATACTGTAATTTAAAACAGTAAATAAAGCTATAAATGAAGAATCTTAAAATTTGGTCAGAAAAAAGTTTGTTTTTTTTTATCTCAAGTTTTAAAACTCAAAATTTGACCTGATCATAAAACACTAATTTTTATTACATATATCTTTTAAATATAATAAATTATAAATGAAAACAATTCAAATTTTAGGAATATCATTAAGAAACTTATATTCAACAATGTATATTCACCAATCTTTTGTCGCTTCAAACCCAAAAATGAACTTATCTTTTAGAATACATAAAATAAATATTTAAAACCTTTTCTAAAAGATTCTCCTGCAACTAGACTGTAATTTAAAATATTAAATTAAGCTGTAAGTAAAGAATCTAAAAATTTTGGTTGAAAAAGTTGTAGATTTTTTTTATCCCTAAGACTCAAAATTTAAAATAATCATATAAACTTATATTTTATTGTATATATCTTTTAGATATGATAAATTGAAAAACAATTCAGCTTTTAGGACAATTTTGAGAAAAAATTATGTAACCATTTTATCTTCCTATTGTTCCATCCCAAATATGAACCAATCTTTTACATTTCTTAAACTAAGTCTTTTAAACTCATTTTAAAAGTATTCTTTATAACAAGACTATAATTTAAAATAGTAAATAGAGCTATAATTAAAATTCTTGAAATTTGGTCAAAAAAGATTTTAAATTTGAGTTTTAGAATTCAAATTCAACATGTATGATGCAAAGTTTAACTTTATAAAAAAAAATGAAGAAAAACTTTTGAATTTTAAATGACAAAAGTTGTCATACGTTAAAAAATTTTTTGCCCCTGAAAAGGGCCGGTTATTTTTAATATTTTACTTATGTAAACTTTAGACGACGCCTAGATTTTACATTTTCATGCTTTTGCGGCATACGTCGTTTTCGCCGAGCCTGCCTGTTCTTGGGTGTTGGCTTATCCATTACTGGAGTAAGCTTAAGAGCTGCTGGTGGTTGCTGCCTTGGTGGTGGTATTGGCTCTCTCATCAGAGAGAGATAATATTGGTCTAGCTCTGGATGAATGAATATCCACCGATAATCATCTTGCAGCCAAAAAGGATGTCTAAGAGGATATCTGTGTAGAAGAATTCTTAATTCATCTTCAGATATCTCTTGCAAGTCGACACTTGGCCACTGCTCTTTGTCGTCCTCTTCCCAATTATTTTCCATGATGTTTCTTCTCTAGACAACGCAAGAATGAGTTGCTCGCTCAACGAACGCATTATTTTATAGCCGATTGTACTGCTGCTCCCGTCCAATGAAATCGCGCGTTGGTGAAATGTAGGGGGAACAGTATCTCTTTGCTTGCAGACCAATAGCTCGCGAGTACTTCTCCGAGGTCCGCACTCTTTATATAAGCGAGCCAGTTTGCTCTTAAGTTCATTCTTCGTTTTCACTTGATAGCAACAGCATCATGGAAAACCAAGAAAACTCGCTTGAGAGACTCTCCAGAGTCATCAACTCCAAGCAATCGAGGCGATCCAACCAATCGTAGTTAACGATGCCGAGAGTTTGCTAAACTTTTCGACTTAGTCTCTTGATGAAATTGTCATCGTCGATGATTCTATCGGATTGAGATCATCTCTCGATAGGACCATCACCATTGACGATGATGAGTTCATCCCTTGTCATGCCAGTACACCGGTACCTCCTCTTGTGATCAACATCTCATCAGATTCCTCTGTGGAGATTGTATATGATGCACAACGTCTGCAGAGGGATCAAGAGGAGGATGACTACAAGTAGTTGGTGATAAAAAAAACAATCGGCCCTTTTCAGGGCCAACAATTTTTTCTAACGTGCGAAACCGCATTTTTCTATGGGGACTCTCTCCGAGGTCCGCCTCATTCCAGCACAGGATAGTTGTGCCAGAATCGGCATAGCTACTTTACTTAAATATAAATCCATTTTGAATTTGGCTATATTTAAAGAAAAAAACTAAAGTAACTTTTCATTTTCAAATTACTTAACTTTTCAATCTAATTATTTTGAGTATATTAAAATATTTATGCTATGTATATTAAACTCAACCAATCATGTTACATCTTATATATCAACCAATCATATCACGAATAAAAACGGGCTTCACTTTTCGGTCATCTTAATTTTATATAACCGATTGCATATTTTTTCATTTTTGTTTTTTCATTTTTTATTTTTTATATTATTCTATTTTTTATTTAATTTTTTTCTTTACTTTTTAAATTTTTTCTGTTTATTTAAGGACGTTCTTCCCGCTCATTCACGTATCAACACTTTTACAAAGGGGTTCCACGGGGGATCCGACACCTATAGGGTATAATTTTTGTGACGCTACTAACGCTATTGCTCTCCTACACTTAGCCCCGCATATACGTGTACACTAATACGACCGTTTTACCAGTAGCGCATGCGCAGACATTGCCAAATGTCTACTTTGGACCAAGAAATAGCAATCTTTACTTCAAGTTTTCTCAAAAACCACATGGGTAATAATTTTCTTCTTTTGCCAATATTTTAGAAGTAACCTTAACTATCTTACATTAGTTTTTCAGCAAAATTGTACGACCCTTTTTTTGTAATCCATCAAAATGTTGCATTTTTTTACCGCTCGCGTATGCTTTACGTGTTAAATAATGCAACTTTGAAGCTTTGTATCTTCAAAACGGCATGGGCAATTTTCTTCAAAATTGACACACATATAAAGAACATAAATTTGTACGAAAATCGTTTTTGGAAGGAACGTGCTTATTTATTTTATTAACTTTTTTTCTAAGTTTTTAGTTTTTTTACTTTTTTAAAAATTTTTTTCAAATCTTCGTGAAATTTTTAATTAAAAAATACCCTGAATAAGGTCCAATCAGTTCCAAAATTTAATTAACTCTTTAATAACGTATGATAAGTATATCTACATAATTTGAAGTCGATACCTTTTTTTTTAAAAAAGTTATAATTTGCCAAAGAATCGTTCCTTACATTTACATATATAACAAACACACAAATATAGACATAAATACACGTACATACAGATTTTTTCTGAAAAAGTCTTTTTTGAATTTAAGAATCTTTAAAACGTCAAAAGCAAATAGAATAAAAAAAAATTTCTTACCCTTACAGAACATTTTTTCAAAAAATTTTTTTTCAAAAAAGCATAAAAAATATTTTTTCATTTGCAATTTTCGTAAAAAAAATTAATTATTAATAAATCATTTAAACATTTTTTCTATTTAATTAGCAATTAAATTAAAAAAAAACAATGTGCTGTAAGTACCACACTTAATATAGATGCATCGACATTTTATTATTATACAAGCATAATAACTAAGAGGTTGTAACGAGAAATTATTCTCGTTGCTTGCTCTCTCTCTCTCTCTCTCTCAGCTCAAGCAAAATCACATGTATAATATTCTAAAGTTGTTACAGGTGCTGCGACGTCAAAGAGCGAGACGGGAGACGCCGAGTACGGCACTCCCGTAAGGTAAGAGAGAAAGAAAGAGAGAGACCGGTCAGGTGACACGTAATGCGGAGGGATGCTCTAGCAGTAGTCAGCGCGAGCCGAGCGCTGAGGCGAGGAGAAACGGTGTGGAGGTGTTGAGCCAGTGGTGGTACGTTCGGCAGCACGCCGGTAACGGCAGATTAGAAGAGAGCAGCAAGCGCAGCAGACGTGCTTTCCCCTGGCTAGATATATATAGCTACCACGGTTATACTGAACTCGGTTGTTGTTGTTGTGTGCAGCACGCTTAGTAATTGTTGTTGTTGTTGTTGCTGCGGTGTACAATACGAGCACCGCCGCCTCCATACCTCCTCCAGCCGTGCGTTCCCCAAATACGAGGACACGACCAATATCAAACGATCACCGCAAACCCCACGAGGCCCTGGCCGTTTAGCCGAAACGGTCGTCGTCGAAAAACGAGAGGCTCCGAGATACTGCGTGCGTGCGGCGCTGAAGCAAGTGCTGTAAGTATTAGCGCGATATTACTCTCTTTCTCTCTCTCTCTCTCTTGTCTCTCTTTCTCTCAGGAGGCTCCGGAGCCTTCGAGTATGCACCTTCTGCGAGACGCCCGGATGCGTCGTATGTAACTTTTATACAGTATATATGTCTGGTTATACCCCTTACTACAACGCGTTATCAATTGGCGCCGCCCCTGATCCTGCATGTAACTCCCTGCAATACATCAAAATATATATATATAAAGCAAGTAACGCAGACAAGACTCTGCTTATCACACGCCACCGACTAAAAGCGACCGGTGTCGAGAGGACTTCACCGGTGCGCAGCAACGCAAGCTAGCTAGCAAAGGCAAGTAAGCCCGTGAGTAACCTGGCATCGGCCAGGATTGTTACGGTATACGAGGCCGTCGACCGAGCTGCAGCGCACGCTGCACGGGCAGCAGCAGCCGGTCCCGCGAGTAAAGTATATATATCTATATATTTTAGATGGCCGGTAATTCAAACCGTTACAAGGTAAAACGCTTGACTACGGGTTCGAAGGTCGAGGGTTCAACTCCCGGTGAAATCCGTTTTTTTTTCTTTAAGTAATTGAGGAGAAACTAATTTTTCAATTTGATAAGTATTTTGGAAGAAACTTTTAAAACTAGTGTTGAAAGTGTCTGTCACATAAAAATCTGACGATTTTCATCATTTCACTCCCCTTGTGGCCCGCCATAAAGAACTTCGTTCTAAAAATGTAAGAAAATTTAATAACTACATATAACGTACTATTTATCATCTTATCTTATAAAAAATATTTAATTAATATTAAATATTTAATAATTCATGAGATAAGTACAGTAAACATTATAAAAGTTTATTTACTACGAATACTTTTTGATGATTTTGGTAACGTGCCTGGATTATTAGCTCTACAACGTCTGACTGTCATTCTTCTGTAATAAAGTTGTTGATTGTCAAACATGGGAATTGCTCGTACTAATTGAAATTAATGACCATATTTAACGATACCAAATCTTCAAGGTTAAACATGTTTGTCCTCGTTTAATTTAGCTTATATAAAACTTATACATTTTATTAAATACTTCTATCCTAAATCCTAATCTTTCATCCAGCCTGAAAACATGCACAAAGTATCATTTCTTCGTGTAAGAAAGAAAGGTTAAATCAAAAGAAATGTTTATACTTATCTCATTGTTAGTTGATTATCCAAATCATGAAAATGATACTTGAAGCCTAGCCTATACTCAGCAAGCAGCATCCTGGGTATGTTGGCGATGTTGAACTTTTTTCCAAGCTCGCGGGTTGAACTGCACAATAGAAAAAATAATTCGCTTTGCCAGACCTCGGTAAACCGCACAAAGAATCATCGATGTCCTTGAAGCAGCTCCTGTTCAAAAACTCAATCTTTAAAGCTACATTAACTAGGTATATAACTTAAGATAAACACACGCAGACACGCAACTACGTGTAGGCAGACGACAGATGGTATAAAACGATTGTGCGCACATCAACTGCGCATTAAATTGCTGAAAGCATATGACTGACAGATAAAGTTGCCAGTCGTTCAGTCGTTGTGTGTACAAACCGTCCGCTTGTGTTTATCTTAACTTATATACCTAGTTAATGTAGCTTTAAAGATTGAGTTTTTGAACAGGAGCTGCTTTAAGGACATTGATGATTCTTTGTGCGGTTTATCGAGATCTGGCAAAGTGAATTATTTTTTCTATTGTGCAGTTTAACCCGCCAGCATGGGAAAAAGTTTAACATTATGTAACGTCCCAAAATCTATACTATTTTGAAACTTTTTTTTTATTTTAACTTTTATACGTCACTCTTAATTTGAGTTTTTGTAACCATAGCCAAGGTCGAATCTTATAGAAAAAAAGAACAAGCTACATATGCCTATACTATAGACAGTCCCGTTGACGCGCTTCTCACTGTAATTAGGCGACGATTTACGATCAGAAAGTCCCCCTCGCGCTCTCGCAAGGTTGATCAATTCTAAGCGCGCTTGCTTCCCTTATGGAAAGATGCCAAAAACATCTTTCAGCATTGTCAGTCCAGCATCTAGTAATATGATCCGATTTTCTTAGAATTTTTAATACGTCAGAATCGATACCCTCTCTGTAACCATTTAAGGTATCGTCGACGAAAAAGCGCCTACGCTTTTTTTCAGATTTCCTCTTCAACTCTTTATGCCCCCATAGTATATAAGCCCACTTGGATCGCCAAATTTCGGGTTTTTGATGATCAGTCTACTCCAGGTTGTTGTCGCTATTGTTCCATTATAGAACCGAACATCTCGAGTAATTCAAAGATCCGTGATTCACGATTTATAATCTATTAAATATATTATTATAAAGTGTACTTTTATGTATGTGTTTAATTACAATAAAGTCTATCCAAATATATTAATTAGCGTTTCAAGTTATTTACAACTACCTTTTGCAATAAAGAAGGAGCCTAGTTCCGAGTGTTTTAATAATTATTTTTCAAATGGATTCTCGAGTCCTGGCCCTCTCCCACATTCCCTCCTTAAGCCTCACCTCCGTAAGCCGCCACGCTTCCGCGATCCAGCTCCTAGGTGCAAACCACTCGGCACCAAAGGGCATAAAATGAAATAAAATTCAGCTGGCGTTCTCTCGCGGCTTTCAATCATTAGCCAGAACGTCACAATTGCCAACATACCCAGGATGCTGCTTGCTGAGTATAAGCTAGACTTTAAGTATCATTTTCATGATTTGGATAATCAACTAACAATTAAATAAGTATAAACATTTCTCTTAATTTTAGTTTTCTTTCTTACACAAAGAAATGATACTTTGTGCATGTTTTTAGGCTAGATGAGAGATTGGGATTTGGGATAGAAGTATTTAATAAAATGTATAAGTTTTATATAAGCTGAATTAAACGAGAATAAACATGTTAAATCTTGAAGATTTGGTATCATTGTTATATCCCAAGTCAACGCGCTATATAATGTTAGTTTTTAAGTATTACATACACACACAATTACACATACAATTACACATATACACCCGAATGTCG
>JAPYZE010008421.1:0-12298 GCA_030522805.1 Leptomastidea abnormis
TATGAGTAATGCATACAGCAATTATATCGCCGAAGCCGCGAATCGCAGTTTTATTCAAATAATTGCCAAGTATTATTATCTCTTTTGATGAAGAGCTTAATGTTCGTATTCATTTTATAATGCGTCATTTTCACACGCGCTGCCATTTGTTTCTCTATATCTATTTAAAAAAAACAACAACAATAACAACGCAAATCTTGTCAAAGTTATTTACATCCGTTTTATACATATATACCTATATGTTTGCTTCGAAACGATATTTTTCAAAAAGAAAAAAAAACATACTTCAAAAGCGGATTTAAATTAGCATAATACGAGGAAAAATAAAGAATAGATTAAAGCACACATTATGGTTAATGGTCTATCTGTGGTTTTGGAATTAGCTTTCAAAATAAAAAAAAAAATTAAAAAGAAGAAAATATTAAATAAATAATAAAAATAAAGCTGCATTTTGATGAGCGACAGTTATATCAGATAGCTTGTGTATTAGATATATCTAATGTGGTTTAACATCCTGAATTTGATATACTAAGGTAAAACTACGTTTGATTCACCTTCTATTCAACACATCATAAATATATATCTATGCTTATCGGTAGCATTTGCTAAAGCAAAAGAAAAAAAAAAGAAAAATCATGTAAGCAAATACACACACCGCGTACTTATATTATACTTGATGGTACATAAAGTAGCCACGAAGGAAAAATACAGACACTGTATGTGTGTGCCTATGCTGTCGTTATAGTATATTGACATACGAGAATATAAGAATATGTGTTAATAGTTGGTGAGCAAAGCTATATATTATAGTTGCTGAGGATTTTTCATCCATTTCTATTTTCTTTTTCTAACTTTATTATCGTCGTTTTTTTTTGCCAAGTAGGTATACCATATGCGCCTCGTTATCAAGTGTCTTTCAGTGGTACCAATGATTTCTTTATTTTTCTTCTTTTTTTATCGGACTACAATTTCTAACGTGTGTTATTTATACGTTTCTCTCTGTATACGTTCATTTCCTCTGCAAATACAAGCGCATGTACTGGGAATGAAATCGATGCTCTTTGCCGTATGTATATACAGAGTGTGTGTATTATGTGGAGTTTAGCTTTTACGTTCATTACGTGCTTGTGACATACATAGGTATATACACATGTCGTTGGGTATTAAACGCCCGCAGCTGCTACTTTATCAGCTTGACTAACTTTCCATTTTTCCGATAGTTTGCTAATATTTTCCGAGTACAATCAATAACATGTACGCGTATATAGATACCTTTCTATCTAATTGATATCGATATGAAGGCAATGAAAAGAAAAAAAAAATTATTTTAATTGTTTCTACTAATTTGACAATTTTTGGTATGTTTAGCATACCAAATATCTAAATAGATTGATAAATACATTTCTATAAAATACTATAATAACTATACAACGATACTCAGCTCTTGGATTTCGACTTTAGTGGCGATATATTACAGCTGTACATTAGTCGATGTGATTCCACGTGATTGTCGCGTGTTTCCAATGTATACATCACAATCCTATGCCGTGTATGTACAGTAGGAATGTAACGTGACGTAATCATTTGGACCCCCACATCCTTCAAGATGCCTATATATAATATTATACCCGCGCCTCTTCTAATTAACGCCTCAGTGTGTTTTGGTATTTTGCCGCAGGGATAAGACAATATATATCTTGAATGTAAGAAAATTTATTCCAACGGCATTCCACTATATATTATTTAATATTTAACAATTAGGAGCTTATATTGTTTACATTCATTCACTTATATACCTATTATTTAATGCTAAGAAAAAAATGCGCTAATGATTTTTTTTTTGCAGTGAGACTTTTTCCAATGCAATGTAATCGAGTGAGAGAAGAAAAGCTCGGTTTGTTTCCGCGAGTGGTATATGTGCCAAGTAAAGTGCATAAGACGGGGATTTGAGCAAAGCTTTGATTGTATACTTTGGTTAAACGTTAGTGTACAGTCGTTTGAACTGCTTTAAATAAACCCCAAAGCCCACGGTTAAGTGCGCGTGTCGAGTCGTTTATGCTTTTAGGAGGAGAGAGAGGGGGGGGGGCAATTGTTCAACGAAAGCGAAAGCCACGCTCTTATATTTTACGCAACAATTAATTTTGTTTGGCTTTAAGTTATTTATTAATATATATCGATATATGAGAAACGATCATATTTATATATACACTGCACGCCTTTGGGACAGTATATATAGGTATTGTAGACGATAAATTTTGTCAGCTATATGTATAAATTTGTACTTTCTCTATAGGCTCTCGTATAGATATATAGCATATGTATAAAAATGTTGTCATTGCAAGACTTGTGGCATAATTCTAAAAAGCATCAAATCATCTTGCAAAACTCTCGGGAATCTTCGATGCGAGTAGATCGATAAATTCGCGAATGACATCGCAATAGACTATACTCGTACATATTATTTCTATATCCCTTATTTTTTGCGTGAAGATCAGAAAATTCTTAAAAGATAAAAGTTTACTTATCGCCTACCATACCTATATACGTTGAAGATTTATCGCAAGATGCGCGACTTTCTAGCTATACACTTGTTTTTATGTATAATATACAAATGCAAAAGTTTCTCTCGCAAGCGTTTTGCACGAAAAATTTTCATAAATATACGCCATGTGAAAATGAGATAAGACTGCAAAATAGGTATATTTGCCTCGGGGAAAAGCTAAAATATTTTTACATTCGACCAAAATTGCTTTTGTGAAAACTTTTGTGAAAACCAAATATGTTCTTTTGTTCTTACTGTCTTGTTGGGAAACTTATTAATTATGTATGGGATAATATATTTATGGTAAATATTTGTTGCTTGAATTTTTATTTTTTAAAAATAATTTTAAACATTTTCTGCAGTAAGTAAACTATCGATTGAAAAAAAAAAAAAAAAAAAAAATATTAACTTTATTAGCGAAATTTCGTATAATATAGTCTTATATACCAAGCAAATACGACAGCATAAACCTAAAACTATTAACAAGACACTTACTACTCAACCACTCATCATTTCTCCTCCACTTAACTAATTCCTCTTTAAAATTCGCGTATATCAAGCGCCGCTTGTAATAAAGCGAAAACAGAGAGCCATCCGTATAAGTATCAATAAAGCAACAGTTTGGCAGAGTATCACGCGAAAAACAAGCATCATCAGCGTTGACAAGGTTTTTTTCCGCGTATAAACTATTACATACATACGTCATATTTTACGTTTACACGCGAGTCGTGCATTTGGTGCGAGGGAGGCCAATGTGTTTTTACACACATGTAGGTAGCGAATGAAGGAGCTTTGCGACATTATATCCTACATACGTATAGGTATACACACACACGCACACACATACAAAACAACGAACGCGCCCGGCTTCGATTAGCACCCGCGGCCTTGGGCTCGCCCGAATCGGCGAAATGACAATTCGAGACAATTAGAATATATTAGGTGGTTTTATACACTACACACATCATGCGCTTATGCTATGACTATACAGCTTTCATCTTATTTGGCTAATTCGTCGGTTGTGCTGTTAATCATTGCAATTTGTGCGCGCAGCTTCGTCTATATATACAAGCCAATTAACAAGTAGTGATGATATGCAAATGCAGCTGATACTTTGTTCTTTTTTTTTTTTTTTGTTATTATTTTTAAAAAGTTTCTTTATTTTTAAAAAGTTTTTTTATTTTTACCTGTTTTTAAAGATCAAGCAAATAACAGAATGAAAAATTACAAGAGCGGATTATATGTAGCAGAGTAGATAGTATAATGCTAATCCGGAAGTGATGGAACTTGTCAAATTGTTCGATCACCAATGACGTAAACTGGCTGATATATATCGAATTATTTATCAAAGAGAAATGTATACGTATAATGTTACTTAAGGATTTAAAATCATTTATAAAATATTCGATAAATTATAGAGATCTAAATCGTAGCTGGTGTGTTATATACGCGACACGAGATCGTTTCACCTTTTCATCCGCGAAATATCAATACCGATAATACATATAGGTATCGATCAATTGTAATCGCGATGAGTTGTATGCTTACTTATTTGTGTATTAAACATCGATATATTGCCGAAAAATATTTCCAGCAAAATTTATTGACTCATTTGTGCTTGTGCGTTATGTTCTTACTCTGGAAAATCGACAACGAAAAATAATATTTTCGGCTTATCAAGCAAAGAAACGTATAGATAAAAATAATCATCACGATGAATCGTCGTAAAAGTTATACATTACAAATAACACTTGTCTTATGTATACCTATACATACTGAAAAAGCGGATTTCCGTTTTAATTTAATCGACAA
Organism: Leptomastidea abnormis; assembly: GCA_030522805.1. Lineage (NCBI taxonomy): Eukaryota > Metazoa > Arthropoda > Insecta > Hymenoptera > Encyrtidae > Leptomastidea > Leptomastidea abnormis. The sequence goes on from JAPYZE010008421.1 coordinate 4,355, forward strand.
ATGTCTGTGTGTGTTTGAAAATGGCTCAAGGACCACCACGTGTAGATATATCTGTATGTGTAATATGTTGTAAAGTATCTGTTGTTGAGTAACAACACACGCGGTCATTCTAAACTATTAGAACGATAAATAAAAAAAAAGAAAGGTTGTTGTATATTTATATGTAAAACAGGAAAAGCCTACGCGATTATACGGTAGTTTAATATATTGCAGGAGCTGATGATTTTTATAGCAGTCATAAAGAGCTTGAACAAAAAAAAAATATTGAGTATCGAACCTACGCGATTTTCTCTCTCTCTCTTTATTTCTTTCTCTAGATATTTTTGCAAAAAAGTTGAATTAACCTGTGTCTCGATCGGTTTCATTGTTTCTGCGGAGTTCCCTTTGAATCAGAAAAATAATAAAAAGAGAGAGAGGGAGAGAGAGAGAGAAAGCTTCTATTTTACCTATTTTGCAGCCCCAACTATAGGCAGTCACTTGACGATTCGATCCGCGTATGTATATAAACTATTGAAATTATGACAATGTGCTATAGTCTCTGATTCATACATGTGAATGTTATAAGATGCGCGTTATATATAGACGACAACACGCGCGAGGCATAATATTGTTATCGGGAGATTCTTTTGTATGTTCTAGTTTCCGTTTCTCGGGTATATATCTCGGGTATATATAGATATATGTATAAGTGTGAGTAGCATTACGTATAAATATGTGACCGATGATTTAAGACTTCGATTCTATGAATATGTTTGGTAATTTTTTTTTCAAAGCTTTTTGTTGACTTTTTAATGGAAGTGTCTGATATAGCTGATGAGAAAATGTGTACGTTTTACATCATTATTTGATTTGATTTAACAACATTATTTATTATTGTCAGTTTTAGAAGATATAGTTATTTTTTGGTATTGATCTGTGGCAAACATAATGAATAAAAGTATAACGATGTATTATACCGATTGCGCTATGTATCGCGCTATAATTTATCGATTTATGGATTTCCGTTCTTAATTTCTTCAATCTATCATTTTTTTTTCACTTTTCCTATTCTTATCCATTTCATTTAGGGTATTTTTTTGTAATTTTTTATCGTTTGCTTAAAATCATCAAGAAAAACGATTGCAATATCGATTTCAAACAGATTGTCAGGTATAATGATCAAGATTAGATTCTCAACCCAATATAGGAAGTTTAAACTGATAAACATTCGTGAATCGTATCGATCGATCGATCGATCGGTGAGATTATCAAGTTTGTATATGACAAAGTCTATATTTTTTGTTTTCAGATTACATTTAACAACGACTCAAAACGTCTCTATCTGAGACAGAAAAAAAAGAAATGAGGCAGACGATCATAAATCATATTGTAAATTCACTGATCTGCAAACCACACATACACACACTTATTCGCACATAACATATATGCATTTAAATCATCACAGTCTGACTATATAGTTTAGCGTCTCTGTCCCCAATCTCCGGAATTCAGTCGCATCACTCGCACTCTCGTTCAACCAATCAAGACAAATCGTCGTCTGACTACACATTACGCGTGATACGGCTGAACATACAGCTCTGCAAAAAAAAAAAAAAAAAAAATCGCGGCGCCAATAAGTAGATACCCTATTGTATAAAAAAAACAAAAAAAAAATAAACAACCAACCAAACAAAATTAATCAAACACCGTATACTAAAATGCTTCAATATAGATATATATCTATGATGTTATCTCTTGCTTGCCTTGACGATTACGCGTTTCGTCACACACATACATATTACGGCTTCGCCACGGCGTGTGTCTTACCACGCGCTTCCTTTTTGTCTAATATAGCGACAACACGACATGCGCGTGACGAATAGAGTCATACATGTAACGCCACGCGAGTCTCTCTTAATTTGATGTAGAGCTCACTGACGTACCGCGGCCTTCGTAATTATCACGCCGAACTATTTTCCCGCGCTACAGGTGTTTTATTTCTGTGTAGGTATGCTCGTATGTATGTATAGATTGAGTCTGAATTATTTGCCAAGCGCCGCGATATAAATATATAGTAGTAGCATAGCTATATAGCGGCGTCCAAAGAAGTTTCGGGAAATAAAAAAAGTCGTGTTTCGTAGTGCAATCAGCCGTGCGCTTGTGTTATTGCCGCTGAGTTTTTCTTAGTCGTTACCGCGGCTTTGAGAAATATATATTACGTCATGAATTCAACTTCCGTCGTGAAAGACTGATTAGAACAGCTGGAAAGATTGCGTTTTTTGAGGGAGGAAAATATAATTTGAGGTCTCGGGTTAATTGCCGTAAATTTCGTGGTTTTAAAATTGCATGGATGTTTGTAATGCGAGGGGGTGGAATTAGTGAGACGTTGAAATGTTTTTTTTTTTATAAGGTTGGATGATTTTGTAGAAGCGACTCAATCGATGCAATATACTACTTATTAATTTGTAAAGCATTTCGATACATTGTTTGTGACGTGTATGTGCTTAATGAAAAGCGTTCCAAAAATAAATAACTTCGCGATTCCGGTCGATGAGTAACAGTTGATTTTCCAAATGAAATAGATACGCGCGTGCATATTATGCTACTCTTTGTCGCGTTGAAAATCAAGAGGTGGATTTAATGAATATCAAGTGGGTTATCAATTATTTTTAAGAATTTAGTAGGTACATATATTTTTTTAAATCAATAATTTAAGGTTCATAAAGAAGTAAAATGAATAATTGTAATCGTTTAAAATTTATTTTGATATTAAAAAAAAATAAAAGAATGAAATAAAAAAATGTGGATAAAAAAATAGCAATTTATTATCTTATGCATTCTTTGTTGTTGACATATTTCAAAAGAATGTGGCACTCATTGCGAATTATTCACGTTAATGTAATGTAACAAAAAGTTTTTAAAAAATGTTATAAAAATGATATTGAGAATATAAATAAATGTTTGGTATGTAAACGATAGAAACTATATAAAGTCTGCGACTAAAATAATTTATTTAAAATTAATTTTGTTTTATTTGCACAAAACAAAAATAAATCAGTAATGTAAATAAATAAATACTTAAAAAAAAATTTTTTATGCAAACGATTAAGTACATTTGTAGTAAAATTATAATTAACAAAATAATTGTTTGAAAATTAAGAAGAAAAATATTTCGTATATAATCCAAGCACAAGTAGATATTGTTAACAAAATCCATCGAATAACAGTGAAAGTTAACCGAAACATCAAATTGCCAAACCAAGAAAACAAAGTGAAAATTAAAGTACATCAATAAAATAGACTCAAAAAAATGGCATAAGAAGAAGAAGAGCAATCGCGATAATATTCGAGCTTTGTCGCTTGTTCAACAAACGTTGGCGCTTTGCTTTTCTTCGTCTTCTCCGCATTGGCGTTGTGCCCTGCTCTACATTCGAGGTCGCGTCGCCGTTCTTCTTTCACACACACCAGTTTTTCACCTCCTTTCCCCCCTCTCTCTCTCTCTCTCTCTCTTTTAGAAATGGTTTCAATTTCGCAAACGGAGATGTGCGTTAGTTAAAAGTGGATTTTAAGTAGATTGAGCTTGAACGTGAGAGCTTGCAATGGTATTGATACTGTGTTTGGATATTTGTATTTTTGATGAAACATAATTATGCGTAGTACAATATTGCGTTTTTTTTTAAATTATGAATATGAAATTGTTGTTTTAAGAAACCGGTGTAAATTAACGAATAAACTTTAAGTTTCTTATACTTTTACGATTTAAATAAAACGGTTAATAACTATAGTAAAATATAATACAAAATTACAAAATTACTCGTTTTTCCCCAAAATCTTTAAAAAATTAATATTGAGGTCTACTTCTATCTCGCAAAATATGTACTACTAAATACTTAATTACCAATATTTCCGTCAACACAACGTCGCGCTCTCTGGTCTGCCAAGACATTTTCGTTCGAAAAGACTTATTTCGAGAAATGGAACTGTCATCCACTTCTACTTCCGACACCATCTGCATAACGTGATATATTATACTCTTAAAAATATTATGAAAAACCCACTGTGGAAGGAGGAACAAGTACCTACTTCACGTAATGACCACATCAAATCTCTATTAAAGATCGCTTTCAATTTGTTAAAATACGATTTAACTCCTTAACTTCCACTTTTGTAACGTATTATATGTAATTATCTGTGAGCACATAAAATATCAGGTATTCAAGCTTTTCTATTTTTTAAATCGTCTAGACTCCACGAGTCACATTTAACGTTGATAAAACTTTACAACTATTAAAGATTTTGTCGTTTTTTACTACTATCATTCAACTCGATGACGAAGTGTTGTATATTTTTCGATAAGCCAGTGCCTAATCGTCATTTATGTTAAAGGAAAAAACGTTCGAAGCTTACGTCAGACTCTTGAGCTTTTTATTGCAAGCGTTAAAAAAGAGAGATACAGTGATGGAAAGAACGAGAGAGAGATAATATTCTCGGGTAAACGAGGTGACTTAAAAGAGGAAGATCAGAGTGTAAACATACCTAGATGAGTGGAGATATATCATCGAAACATACCATTAAAAAAATTGCAACTTCACATACCTACAACTACATTATATATGTACAAATACTCATGCTTACGTTCGATGCACTCTCGCTACATAAATTTCTTGGAGTATAAATCGACTATATACCAAAAGCTGGTAAGAGTAAACTCTGGTCCCCTTCCACTTTCGTCCGGTGTTCTATTATTAACCCAAACTAGCTCTAGTAGGAGTTCCATTCGGAGAGACCGTCTGCGCGACGTCTATGTCGCTCCGAGAGAGCATTTACGGCCTCGGCCAACTCCTAATTTTGTACCGTAAATTGTCGTTTCTTACTCGCGCGCGCGCTCACACGTGTGTAGGTGTATATGAGTTAACGCAAATATCAGCTTTAAGTGTATTGCTTTACTGGTGGCACCTCGTTAAAATATTTTACAAAAAATTTATATTTTGAGGTTTTTGCAATAACGATTATCCACTTGCAATTTATTAAGCTTTATAATATATGTCTCATTGCAAGCTCAGCTTTTTGAACAATCACTTCCTGGTGCATGAGACTTGTAAAATAAATTTTTAAGTATATCCCAGCTTGTTAATGAAAATTGGTCTTATAACAGCGTGAAAGCAGCGTATAAATTCCTTGAAAGGCGACTGGTTGGATAGACTGTGAGAGAGTGTTCCCAAAAAGCCCTCATATACTTTGTAAAATTGACACGAGAGAGAAAATGGGTGTGTGCTTGTAAAAAAAAAAGAGAGTGAGAGAGGGAGAAAGTTTGTTAACGAGAGAGAAAGAAAGAGAGAGAATGAGTATAAAAGAAAAGACAAAAGAAAGAAGAAAGACACATAATGAGGCCGTGCCTCTCTCGTTTTGGTTGGTTACAGGTACCGAGAGATGTCCACAGAAGGGAGTTGTGAAGCAGGTCGCTACCAAGCTGGTTCAGGCGCTATCCGAGAAGGGACTTGCCCTCCTGGTGAACCATGGCATTCCTGACTGTAAGGTAGGCAGCAAGAGACAGATACTTATATGCATATAGCTTGTTCTTTTCATGTTCTCAAACACATACACATGCATACATACATACAAGCAGATCTTTCTCGTATTCTTTGAGATCGGGAGAATGAAAGAGAGAAAAAAAAGAGAGAGAAGTAAATTCCACGAACGGAAAAAATTTGAATTTTAAATTGCGGCTCAGCAGCACCTTGAGAGACACACGATACACAAGGCGCGCTGTTGCTTATTATATATATAGCAAACGAGTGTGTGCTTTCTTGCTCTTTCGCATTGAGAGCTTTATCGCTATATTTCTCGAGAGCTGATAAAAAAGAAGGCAAAAAGGTGGTCGACATTGCCATAGTATGTGACTGCGGGAACTTATCATATAATTTTGATTTACGCGTGTTTCGCTTATATTTTTAACGACATAGCTTATGAAGTTTCTATATCTGTTAATTTTATCATCAATATTGCAATTTAATTTCTATGATAATACCGGTATTTTTTGCTTTACTCAAGTGTCACATTTGCTAATCCAATATTATCGGACAATTTACTAAGGAACAATATTACCCTTCATTACAGACACGTAGTACGTCATTGAAAAGTAAATCCCACAATAAACAATAAATTTATATTGTGAGAAAAGCAATCAAGCTTTTTTTATACCTCTTCAATAAGGACAATATAATATCATCAAACGCGTCGGTTTGAATCCAGTGTCAAACACGCAATATAGCGCCTATTTGTACTAATAATAAACCAGAATTGCGATTATGTATATATACGCGTGACGGGGTACAACGCGTGTCTGCCTTATCAGCAACTCCCCCCCCCCCCTCCACTTCGTAGCTAAGAAAAATCGGTATTACGCAAGCTTGAACAACGCGCGAAAGAGAAGGATAGAAAAACGCGTTGGTTTAATGTACGCGCATTATGCGTTTTTGTATGTAAGTATACAAGAATGATAACCGTTTACACTTATAGTGAGATATATATTTCACCAACCTACCTACTTGCTTGTAGGTGTTTTGAGTACTATGAGAGAAAACTTATCCCCCAATTTTTGAAAATTGGTTGTGCTTTGATTACTGATTATAAAAGGCAAAATGAGATCGAATTTTTTTGTTTTATGTAAGAAAACTATGTAACTGCCGGAAAACTTGACCGATTTGTCTGGTAAACTTGTTTTGATTATGTTGTGACAGAAAAGGAAAAATTTTTTTTTTCCATCAAACGTGTAACTTATGAAAGTTTGATTTATGTTTTCATTGGAACGTTTATTTTTGTTAACGCATATAAACTTTTTTTTTTTACTTTTGTTTTTATTGCATTGAATGTAATGAAAATAGATTAAAGCAAGAGTATAATTTATACATTAAATGTAATATGGAACAATTTACTATTTATATGTATGCGGGCATTTAAGAAATCACTAATTATGGCATGATTTTAAAATGATTTATTTACGTTATGCGCAATACTTTGACTTTGTGTGTTTGACATTGCAGTTTGCAGATAACCTTTTCTTTTTTTGTAAATAAGTAACCACTGCATTTTTATAAAATACTGTTCAAAAACAAAATAAAAGGAAATCAAGGCGGATAACGACAGTGAAATAAGAAAAATAAAAACAATTATCATGCGTAAATTTAAATTATTTTGATCACGCGTCTCAATGAACAGTCTTGTATTGGTCCCTAAAAAACAAAAATTCTTCAAAGTTAGATTAGGAATTGATGAGAAATCATGGATTCAGGAAGAGCCAGTAGGACTACGCAGTCAGGAATAAATTAGATTTTTTTGGTCACAGCAAAAAATTGAGTAAAAAAGAAGAGAAGGGTAATGAATTCGCCCACTATATATAAACTCAACATTCTGTCGACTTTTTTTATTCTACGTGCCAAGCAGTTTTATTTATAAATCGTAGCGGATAAGTAGATGAGACTCTGGATTAACAATATTTAAACAGGAAATTATTTAAAATTTTCAATATACCTACTGAGGATAATTGAAAAAAGCTGCCTGAGAGATGCGTCGAAACTATGTAAATTGCCACGAGATAAGATCGCAATAGTCTAAATAAACATCAAGTGGTGTCTTGGATACATGTATATCTATAATTATGGGTGTGGCGTGTGCGAATTATTATAATGCATTAAGTAGTCGTTTAGAAATCCTCGTTAACCGTGCGGTAGATATTTTCACGTGCAGTTAGTATAAATGGTATTATATAAAATAAAATACCACAAATATAGGCATATTTTACTTGCGATGTCATGTATAATTGGCAAGCTTGACTGAGCCTTTTTTTTAGCAAGTTTAAAAGTATTTATTATAATATCGGGTCTTCATCCGTAAACGGCAAATGAGAACCGACCTTACTTTGTATCTTATAAATGAATCTCGACAAACTCATTCAAACGTCTACTA
>JAPYZE010008424.1:0-13975 GCA_030522805.1 Leptomastidea abnormis
GAGAGGAAACAATTGTGTTGAAAACTCGGTTTGTTTTAATAAAATTACAGCACCTCCATTATTTTATTAAACATTATATCCTACTTAGAAGAAAAAAAAAAATAGTCGTCGATATTTGTTATAAAAATATATTTAAATATTTTGTTATGGTTATAAGCGTTATATATATTATAAAATTATTTCATATTATTAATAAACAGAAAAATAATTACTATTATTTATGGTAAATAAAAAAAAAAAACGAACCAACGCCAGAGTTCAATAATTAATTTAATTTATTAAGCCTTTTGTAACACTCTAATGAATGTATTTCAGCTAGGACACAACAGGCAGTTAGGCGTAGAATTTGCTAACCCACTGGAATCGAACCCACATTTTCTGAGTTATAAAGCCAATAGTCTATAGACTAAGCCATGCCATATCTTAATTTATTTACTTTCATATCTTTCATTTGAGTAATCTTGTAGTAATATAAAAATTTTAATTTTTGAAAAGAATTTATATAAGCTGCTTTGTTTTTTTTAACGATTTTAAAATTAATGCATGCTTAGTGAATTAAACAATTTTATATTTGTTACTTTGATTAAATTAAATTATTAATTAATAAAAATTTGATAACTTGTTTGATAATTAAATAATTATAAAAATTTTTCAATAAATTATCAAATAAAATAAAGCTTATTTCGTTTATTAATAACAGAAATAAAATAATATTTTATATATAACGCCAAAATATTGTATATCAGTAATCCATCACAGTCAGTCAATATTACAGATACTGATCACAAATCATTAACATTTCAACGACAGTTTAAATACAAGTAAGAAAATAAATAAATATTTCGATGTTTAATAGTAAGATAAAAAAGAAAAGGAAAGAATAGAAAACAAGTAATACATCAAGAAAGTATCCTAATCGACGACAATTTAAATAATTCGTGTATGTATTCCAAACAAAAAAAAGAACAAACTGTTAAATTATTTTTTCAAATTTAAAGAAAACAAATTAAAAATATTCTCCATTCATCGATACTTATTAACCAAAATCATAAGTACACAGATAATAAATCCCAAAAAACATAATAAATTTAACTCTCATTATTTTTAATCAGCCTCAGCAACGGATTTAATCTTCCAGCATCAGAATCTTTATACTCCTCAAGCAACTATAATCAAAAATTATTTCATCTCATAAATAAAATAATTTTTATTTCACAGAAAAAAAAAATGTCTTTTCAATCAATATTTTTCCTCTCACCTGATACGACATCTCACAAGAAAGTACAGCTTTAGCCTCATGATTATCATGTGTCAATGCAAGCAAAGTCGGTAACGTAAAGCTCGCAAGCTGTGGATCACCATAAAACGGGAATGGTAATGTACAAAGTTGTTGTAGTACACTGGGACCACCACCTCCGGTAGATTGTAACACCAGCTGCGTTTACATACATGTATATAATTAAAAAAAAAAAATATATCGTTTTTTTTTTATAAAATTAATGTACTTTTATGTATATATATGTATATACTTATATATTATCCGGGTTAAGGAATTAAAATGCGTGGGAATATTGAAAATGTTAAAGGTATGGTGGACATTATGTTACTACATCCGTAGACCATGACAACTGATCAGGAACGTCTTTTTAACCGACGGCGTATGTGTAAAGGCTACAATGCGCGCACCTGCTCGATTTTATTCTTGGATGCTAATTTGTATATTTTAACTAACGTTTATATGTATATGTGTGTGTATATATATGAATGGATGTGACTGACTGACGAGTTAATTTGTTTTTCTTAGAGACGATGGATTATTGAGTTATATGCCGTCGAGGTCTTGAGTGACTTATCATGAATAAGTATACTATTTTTTTTTTTCGTATTAAATTGATTTGCTTAGATTGAATCGATCATTTTATAATAAAAATGATATTTCTACCATTAGCTAAAATAGTAAAAAAAAAAAAATTTATCAATTTGTAAACTTGTGAAATACCAAACGTCAGTTTTACAATTATATATTTATACTGATTGATTTCTAAGTATAAAAAAATTAAAAGTATAGCTTCTGATACTTTTTAGCTATATATTGCAATATTCATCAATGTAAAAAAAAACTAGAAGTCTATTTATTTTTTTTTTCTCTACTATACCATCAACACAACCGCGTAATCAAATCAGTAAATGGAAGTGATTTGCAAAATTTCCACTTATACACCTTCTTTTTTTTTCGTCAATAATTTACGTTTTATTATTATTATATGACGCTTGAATGCATTTATAGTGTCTAGTATACGGTAGCCAAATAAACATTACACGTCTAGGCTTTTAAAAAAAAAAAAATCAATGTTGTGTGCTATTTTACCATAAAATGAAGAGAAAAAAGAGCAACGAGAAGACTAATAGGTATCGAAAATAAAAAAATTTGGAATTAAACTGTTACGTACTTAATAGAGTTTACAAGCCTTCAAAATCTTTTTTACTCATTAACTTCTATGATTGAGACAATTTTAAACTATCCACAATATACGTATACGTCACTCTATTTCTTTTTTTTTTCAACAATTGTCAAGCTTTAAATACACTCAAATGAATTAAATTGATTGTCTCTCTTTCTGTTACTTACTTTTGTAATAAAAAAAAATTTCAATTCTGTAACTGACATGGCCAAAACGTATCAATTAAAAAACCACTTAATTTATATTTAACTGTAACTAAACGCTTATTTCATATATAATATACCTATCATTCAACGTTAAATATATTGCAATTTTGTATAAAAAAAGAAAAGGTCACTTTAACGTTAATTATACATTTCCATGGAAATCCATTAAGCTAAAAATTCTATGTAATTCACAATAATTTATACGATTCTATATATAATATCATCCTTACTTTATAAAGAAAATTTTAAACTCTAGACATAGTAACATATTACCCATACCATAGAAACACATCCTGTCATTCTCTTTCTCTCTTTCTTTCTCTTAACATTCCAATTGTTTCCGTTAAAAACTGTCAACTTCTTTAGAGTGACTAGTATTAAAACGAGGCAATAAAAATGTTAAAACTAGCAATATAACAAAAAAAAAAAAACAAGACAGATAGAGAGTAAGGGAGAAAGAGGCTGGTGACACTTGAAAATTAGGCATAAATAAGTCCAAAAGAGAGAGAGAGAGAGAGAGAGAGTAAGGTATATAGAGAAAGAGAGGGAATGATGAATGTAACGCGATGTGTGCTGCTCTTTGGCGACGATGCACTCAGAAAATAAGAGACGCGGATATCGGGGATTCCCCCCTCCTCCCACCCTCCTTTTCCTCTCTGCAATGGTTATACTGTGATGAACCGACGTTTGGTATAGGTATGGTAAATATATCCCCACAGGCGTAAAAGCTAGATACAGATTCTGAATAAGAGGAGGAGTATGAGGAGAAGATGAGTCCAGTGGGATGATGATGGTGATGGTACGGGTTGTGCGACGCTGAGTGTGTTGTGTCTAACTGAGGCTCTCTTTTTCTTGCCGACGGCACTTTTCCTCTCCCTTTCTTCTCAATATATGTATATATATACTCTTGTTCTCGCTATTTTAAATGTATTTTATTCGTTTATGTATAGATTGAGAATATTATGTACATTTTATGTAGATGAATTTTTAATTTTTTTGTTTTTTTTTTAAATAAATTAGATTTACTGTTAAAGTTTAGATACAATGGTAACTTTAATTTGTACAATTCTTTTTATAATCTATCTCTAAACCAAACCTTCTCATCCAGTCCAACTGATTTTCGTCATTGTCAAAAAGTAAAAAAAAAAGTCAAACAAAAAAAAAAAAAGAAATAAAGGATTAAGAGGCGCTTACACAGAGAGTTCTGTCGAAGGTTGCCTATATAGCATTAGTTTGCATAAAAATGCCAAAGGCGACAAACGGGACCCCTCAAAAAAAAAAAAGTTTCGATAAGGTGCTATAGTATATATATAAGGCTATATAAGTCTCGTGTCGGCTCTCTTTCTGTATGTATCTTCTTTTATTTATTTTTTTTTTTTTTTTAAGAGAAGAGAAACATAGTGTAGCAGAACGTATGCAAAAAAGAAAAAGAGTGTGTATGGATATTGGGGATTGAAAATGTTATATATAGGGTTTGTTTTTAGAAAGGTTAATCGGATTTATTTTTTTTATTATTTATCATTAATTTGGTTGGTGAATTATGAGTGGTTGTTGATAAGAGATAACTGTGGAATTCACTTTTTTTAATGTATATTGGTAATAGAAAGTATAACTTTGTGTTTATTCGTATTTCTTTAGATCAAACTAATTATTGTCATTGAAAATATACAGGTACATGAAAATCTTTGCACTTATATATTTAATATAGAGAATTTGATTAATAAATTTTTTTTTTCTGGTAAAATTTGTTTTAAAAGAATTGAATATTTGTATACTCAATTCATTCGTTCAAATATTATATAGTCTCAGGCTCACATGACCTTTAAATCTACAACATTTTCAAACTACATAATAACATGGATATGATAAAAATTTCTTTGAGCAGACTAACATGTTATATCAGCAAAAATAAAAAAAAAAATAAAGAAATATGTTCATATGACTGCTAAAGATGAGTATGGTGACATCGGAACTTCCAAAACTATATATACCTACGTATATACATATTAAATTTATTTCAAAAGGAATAATTAATATTCAGTCATATGTCAAAAAATCGTTGACTATTATAATAATATCGCATCTTGTAAGAAAGAAAAAAAAGAGAGAGAGAAACCTATTACTATTCGTCATTTTTATCTCTAATTTACTGACTTCTTCCCCCGCATACATATATGTATATCTATCTCTTCTCTTCTTTCAAAAGTATTCGTCTCATTAATAATTCCGTCTATGGTGTAACGTCGTCCTCGAACTGATATGTGAATATTTGTGTATGTATGTGTGCTAAAGCTAATGCACACATAAAAAATTAATGAGATTTATTTTGCTTGATCAAGTTCTATACCGAAGATGTTTGTGTCTTTTATTCTTCTTACTTACTATATTTCGTTCAATTTTTTTTTTTTTTTTTTTTTTAAATTGTTAAGTAAAATATCAAAATATTTATTTTAACATTAAAGTTCACAATAAAACAAGTTTTTAAATAATTATCAAAAAAAAAAAAAAAAAAAAAAAATTAAAAGAAAAAACCAAAAAAAAAAAAAAAAAAAAAAAAAAAAAACAAAAAAAGAAAGAAGAAAACATATAACCAAGATAAGAAAACCAAATGTAAAAAATAAAAATAAAAAAATAAAATAGTACAAGGATATATAAGAAACAGAGAAAGAGAAACTAAACCGATCGAGTAGACGACGTAGATAAAAAAAAAAAAAAAAGAAATTAAAAAATAAAAATATAAGAGAGAGGGGTCTCTCTCGCGGAGATAGACCAAAAATCTCAAAAAGAGGTTCTTCGATTTCTATCCTTGTTTTTAAAAGAAACGGAAATCGTCGTCGGGCGCCTATATAACTACTTATATACTATTCTTTTTTTTTTCTTGTGTGTGTGTCCTCCGGAATTCGAAAGACAAGAGCAGAGACACTTCACATTATATGCGAGGAGTTTGTATATATATATATATAATGCCGTATAGGAGATTAGAAAAAAGTCAAGCATCTTTGTTTTGTCGGTTTATATATTTATAACGTATATATGTATTTCATGTGCAAGTTATAAAGAATAAAATAATGAAAAATATCGAGTCATGTGAATAAGAAAAAGTATCATACGATTGCCAACTGAAAAATCATATACCTACGTAAAGGCTACCATCATGAGTCATATATACAGATACCCTTTTTTATTTATAAGTATATATCCATGATACTCTAAATTTACAAATGCATATAAACGCGACGGTTTCTCTTTCTATCTCCCTTTTATTTTTTTTTTGGTTATCCTTCTTTTTTAACTTCTCTTTTCCCTTTTTTTTTGCGGATATACAGAGAAATGCACATGCGAAAGAAAGACAAGTCCAAAGTTTCGTTTCTCCTATATACATATACCTATACCGATCCGTTTTGTACAACATCAAACCCGATTCTTTATCAATGAATGCAAGAGAGAGAGAGAGAGAGAGAGAGAGAGAGAGAGAGCGAAAGAGAGAAAAGAATTTCACATGTCTGTCCTCTGATGTTGGTATATATATAGGTACCTATACTATTTCTCTCACTCTCTCGTATATATAGTCTGGGGGTCGGTGTCTTTTATTTTATTTCGATTTCTTATATATATACCTATATATGTATACAAAACATTTGAGTTCCTCTTTACGCTTTCCTGTCTCTCTCTCTCTATACCCATACTCTCTATTTTGTCTCCAAAAAAAAGGGTGACCATATACAGGCGCCATGTAAAAGAACGAGAGATACATACACCGAAAAAATTCTCTTCTTATCGGTATACCATTTTCGGGCTTGTCAAGCGTGATTTCGTCAATAAAATATATGTTAAAACTTAGCCTTTATACCTACATCCTTTTTTTCTTTTTTTAAAAAAGTAACAGTGGAATGTATATGTATGTATGCATATAAAGATTATATAAATGTATAATAATAAGTTTACCTGATTTTCGGTATTTCCTATAGCGAAGTAACCGAGTACGAGGAATAGCTCGCCAAGAAGTGATTTGTTGCTGATATTTGTTGTAACATTTGCTTCTGATTGTTCGGGTAGATCACGTGATAGTTTTGTTACGAGATTACTTGATATTAAACGCCATTGAAGACTTGTACCTTCTGATCCTAGTAAACTCTGAAAAAAAGAAAGTGAAAATAAAAAAATTTATTTTATTTATCAAATTAAATTTTAGTATCGTTTAGTTGAATTTAGAATTATTTTTCGAATACTCTAAACAATGCTAACTAACTATACGATATGACTATGTAAAAAATTAAAAAATTCTAGTTATAGCTATTTTCATGATTATGTGTAATAATAACTGAAAATGATTTAATGAAATCGGGGAAAAAGACTATACAGATGTTGAAAGACGTAGACTGAGAGATCTAGTAGTTAGTATTGAAAAGGATTGAAACGATGGATGAGTTACATATACGTATATATACGTAATTGATCAAATTCTAATTGCTTGATTGATTTACGGAGTTAACTCGAGAAAAGAATACAGTGAATAGAATATAGTCGATGACGTGATTTTTTAAGACCTTGTTAACCCTTATCCATTTTTTCTTTACACATTATCATGTATAGTTCTAAAACCCATTTTTATTTATTTAATTAATAAACTACAAAATAAAATAATTAAAAAATAAAATAAAAAGAAACAAGTAAACGTAATTATAATAAAATAGTCAATCTAAAAAAAAATCATTATATCAAACCCCATCATATAAAATATTAGCAATCTAGCAAGTGATTTTTAAATTACAATTTTATTACTCAAACTACACACACACATACAGACATACATGTACACTAAACCCCTATACACTAGCCTCAAACCATAACTTATAACTATATACACCATATACACATACATCCCTCATAATTCATTTGCCAAAGGGCAAAAAAGTATCATCATCATCATCTGTCTCACTGGAATCGTAAAAAAAAGAAAAGAAAAAAAAAATAGGATGATCCCCTTTACCTCCCCCTCTCCTCATCTTTCTCTCTCTCTTTGTACAATTCTCAGGTGCATTCTTTGTTTAGCTCTACTCCCCCTCCCCCCTTACACTTAAAAACACTATCCTACCACCACCAGTAGCATATAATATAATATACCACTATCACCCTATGGGGCCATTAGGTTTCAGCCGTGGATGATTGAGATGTCACCGCGGGTGGGAGTGAAATAAAGGTTGAGGGTGGGTTAGGTCAAGAGAGATAGGAGGGTTGGTAGAGAGAAAAGTATCTCAACCGCGAATTGAATATAATAGTAAGGCAGTATCTTGTTATATAAAGTATATATCTATATATAGTAACTAACGATTGCTGAATCCTAGAGACCCAAACTACATTGATGTTGATGATGATGATGATCTCCTTTTTTCCAGAAGCTACCAATGTCACATAGGAATTATAGAGGGTGTATATAGGGTCACGCTGTGTCCCTTGAGAGAAAGACTCTTGACAACCGCGACCCAAGTGGGGATATATAGAAGAAAGAAAAAAAAAGGGGGAGGGGATAGGAGATATACCATGGGACACTGAACACTATAACCTGTGTCTATCTTTCAGTTATATACAGGTTTATTAACTATTCTCTTTGGCACGCGTCAAACCTTCGATTATAGATATTAGAAATATAATCGCTTTATATACACATTTATATTTCTTGTATCCCACCCCGCAATACACTCAAAACCACCTATATCTCATACATACCTGTAATTTATGTATATCCAATTCAGCAATACTCCTTAACAATCTAAGTCCACGTGAAACAAGATTTTTAGTAGCTTGACTTAAACCAAATTGTTGTACAGGTGTTGGTGATGTTGAAGCTGTTGTCTTTTGACCAACTTGTAATTGTGTATTATTGGTAAGTGCAACTGATGCGTAAAGTGTACCAACAACACCAGCAGCTTCACTTGCTTCTAATTGACTTAGAAGATGTGCTTGTGCTACTGATGGTTCAGTTGTTGTTGTTGTTGTTGTTGTTGTAACGTTATTTGTTGAATTATCAGCTGAATTATCAGTTGTTGTTTGACCAGATAATGATGTATTTGAATCTGTTGTTATTGTTGTTGTAGCATTGGTTGATGTACGACTGAATTGTCCACATAAACGACCTAGTAATTCGTAACCAGCTAATAATAATGGACAATCACGTTCTTGTTCTAATAGAAAATCTGTTTCAATCATGGCACGACTGTGACGACTTAGACGTTCTATTAAACCACTGGTCATTAGGTAACTGAAACAAAAAAAAAAAGAAGAAGAAATTATAAATTTTGAGTGTGTCATAAGTATTTGTTATATGCTTATATAAGAATTATATTGATGGAGGGTGGTAATAGAAAGATGAGTATGTACATATAGTTAAATAGAACGTAAAAAGAAAATCACTACGCTACATATACGATTAAGCGTAAAACAATTGATTAATCGTGATTTCACTATATGGTTGAACTGTGTGAGCGTTGACTCGATTTGACGTGCACTTTTGCCTCGTTGCACGACTTACTATATACATATTCACCGTATGTGAAGCTTTACGTATATAATGTGTTAGAATAATCTATAGTTTCCCCTTTTGGTGTAAGAGAGAAAGAAAATATTTTTTTTTATACCCTCCCCCCCCTCCCCCTTACTGCTTTAGTTTTGGTAGCAAGTGGGTGCATATGGGGCGTATATGTATGTGCGTTTTATTATATATGATGGGGTGGATAAGGATGAGGAGGAGTGGTATATGGTATGGTAAGGATTGAAAAAGAAAGGCATGTGTGTGTGTGCAACTGCGTAACATGAGAGGATTATAACATCAGTGGGTAATTCGGGATGTGAGTATGTGAGTATTTATATATGGGATAGGGTGGGATGAGAGAGAGAGACTATGGGCGTGTATGTGCTTATGTGTAAAGTGTAGGAGAATGAAAATTTGCAGAGAATATACATATATAGGGATATTGGGTAGTAGAGATTGGTTAGATAAGATTTTTTTGAAGGTGTGTTTAAGATTGAGATTAAGTGATAGTGAAGAATGTATTTCTGAAATGACAAATTTTACATTTTGTAATATAGATGGAAAAGGAAATAATAGAGTTGATTAATTATTATTTTTTGGGTTGTTCTGCTTATGGATTTTATTAATTTTTTCTTATTTTTTTTTTTTTTAAAGATTTTTATTATAGAATACAATTTATGTATGAGTTGAATTGTATATGTATAAACGTGTATCTGTATATATATAAATTGTATCTGTATATGTATAAACGTGTCAATCATACGTGACGAATTACTGAAGCGTATAGTACACAAGTTTTTTTAAAAAAAATGTAACGTTTTACTATTTGACACGGTTTACGTTAGCTACTTTAAAACAAAAAAACTTAAACTAAAAAAAAACTCCAAAAAAAAAACGATAGAAATAATAAAACACGAAGTAGAAAAAAAGAAATAAAAATGTATGTATACATCAAACACGTGCACTTTTGTATACACATATCCAAAAATACTAAGGGAAAAAAAAAAATACACCCAACAAAAGATCATCCATACACTCGTGACGCTTAGATGTACATATATGTATATGCGTGACACTTGTTTTCCGATTCATTTTAATTGAAAAAAGATGACGAAGTGTACGAATGTGAAGGGGGGAGGGGGTATGAGAAGGTGTGTGTATCTTTCTATCTTTTTCTTTCTCGACAACGAGGGAAGAATTCAAGAGGGGGTACGAGAGAGAGAGAGAGTCGCGTTTATATAGCGCAGGACGTCGTCGATTTTACGGGGCGTCCCGTGTTGAAAAGGTATATAGGGAGGGGTATAAGGGAGCCAACTGTCGCGTTTAATCATAACTGATCCGGCTGGCTAATTCAGAGATCTTATATACACTGCTGCTACTGCTACTGCTGCTGCGTTTTACTCATCGCCGCGCTTTTCGACGTAATAGAAAAGTTTGCTTATGAAAAGGGGGAGAGGGTCGTGATGATGACGATGATGATGATGAGGTGGTGGTGCTGTAGCTGCTGTTACTTTTGTAATATAACGTAGATTGGATATAATAATTAATTTTTTTTTTTATGTCGTCGATTTTTGTTATTTATGATTTTATTGGAAGATGAAATGTATAGATTAGTGGTTGAGTTATGTGTAATGTAAATTATTTTTCTAAATTATACTTTTAATAATAAAAAAAAAATGTATTTAAAATTTTCTTCTTGAAAAAACAATAAGTAAGAATTAAAACACGCGTAAAACTTGTATACCTAATTCATGCACATACAATCTCCTATTAATAAAATGCATACGCACGAATATTCTTCAATTACATCTTCCTACATCAAGATAACCCACGATAACCCAATAACCCAAAAAATATATCCACCCAATAATAAAAATAACAAAAATTTCCATACACTCTAGTTAGTAATTGTTTTCCTTAACACCATCACACACATACCCACACCCACATATATATACAAGAATACACCCATCGTATATATTATAGTTATGCTGATTTAATCAAAATAAAACTAAATCAAGAGTATACACACATATACATACATACATACATACACATGCCCCGCATATATACACCTCATGTCCAAAAAGAGAGCAAGCAAGCAAGCAAGTATAAGAACCATTTCTCCCCCCATCCCTACATACTTTTCTTGCTCTTTTCTCCTCTTCAATCCTCTTAAAGTCCCATCGGCACCCATCCGCATGAGCCTGCATGCATTCACGCGTGTGTATACATACATATATAAGCTATACTACACAGAAGCTCAGTATGTAACAGTAGTAGTAGCAGTAGTAGTAGTAGTAGTAGTAGTAGTAGTAGTAGTAGTAGTAGTAGTAGTAGTAGTAGTAGTAGTAGTAGTAGTAGGGTACCACGTATATACGTATAAGCTAAGATTGCGATCTATCATTGAATGTTTTGCGGGGTCCAGGCAGCAGCAGGCAGCAGCAACAGCAGTAGCATAAAATACATTGAATTTATTTATTGGCAGTAGTAGCTATGGTATATACGTACCTACAGTATAGACAGTAAGTACCCAGAGTGGAAAAAGAAAACTTGGACGCGCTCGTGCGCAAAGACCCCCCCCCCCCCTCATACTACTACTACCCTCAAAGTCGAGTAAGGGTGGCAGACCGGCTTTAATCTCACAGCAGGGCCAACGATGACTACTACCACGACGACGACCAACCATCTCACTCACTCTAACTTTCATACCTCTATACTATACTACCCTTCCTTACGCACCCTGTATATATATGGCCATTAGCTAACCATATGATTATTTCATAGCGCCTCCTTCCTTCCTTCTAATACATCCTCACCCTCCTCCTTATCTGCTGCATAAATTTGTGGGTGTGGGGGGTGAATATATTTTGGTATATATAGCCAAGCACATTATCGGCCCCTGAGATTTTATGTCTGCGTGCTTGCACACGTATTATGTGAAATATCAGAATTAGCCTTCAAAGTCAGATCTCATTCGGCTCATTAACGTCATATATATATATATATAACCCCTCCCTATATATTCTCTTATTGGTATATATCATCTTTAATTTAACTCTTTGTATATATTATATTAGGTATATACTAAATAGAATTTTGTGCTTATGTCTAACGTAGCGCAAGCCTTTTTTTGCTTCTTCTTTCTTTTATTTCATTATCGTACCAGCCCATATTTGAGATTTGCTTCATTATCACTTGTCGTATACTGACTTATGTTGAGTTTTAATGTAATATGTGTTATAAGAAGAGGGGTTGAAGTTCTTTTAAGCTTTCATCGTCTATTAAAATCAAACTTGATTGAATTACTACGGTTACTTTATGATAAAAGAAAAGCGTTTTTTTTTTATATTTTAGACCAGCTGTTGCGTCGATACTTTCTTTTGCATTATTGTTATTGTTTTTGAACTATACGCGTTGTGATTGGCTATGATTGGTCCCACGTGACTTGATAATGATTGGTTCAAACTGATCACGTGTTTTCTATGGCATAAATAAATAAGAATAAAATTCAAAATATTAGTTTTAAAAGAATTTAAAAGTTAAGAAATTAATGATTATAAAATTATGGATTGTAAAAAAAATAGATAAATTTGATATTATTTGAAAAAATAAAAAAATTTTAAAAAATCTAACATTTCTATTCTAGCAGATATATAAGTTAGGATAGAGGGCGCATAAAATAACCTATAAATTTAAGCCGATTATAACATTATTCAAAATTATTAATTTTATTTTTCTTTATTCGTCTAAGAATAATTTTCTAATATTGCAAGTTTTCTCAAATCAACCCTCATCTCATACAGTTATCGATTCCATCAAATGACAAAAAAAAAAATAAAGAAAAACCAAAAATATAACACACGAATCCATTCACCAATGTGTCATCATCAGCTCTACCTACAAATCCAAAGCAGCATCACCACTCAGATCCTATACCGCACACTTGTTACAATATTTACCCAGGATAATATCGTCTACTACTACTACTACTACCCTTACACCCTATACTATCCTCTCAATCAAGACTAACATCAACGAACGAGTCCTTTCTTAAATCTCACCCCCCATTTTTCTCTCTCTCTCTCTCCCTCTCTCAATTCTTATAAAAATTATCACCGCATCCTATTCCTATACCCTATATACTTTTCATCAATCCCCCTTTCCTTATATCTCATCTTTTGTCATATATCTTTCCTCATTTTTTTTTCCTTATATACCTACACTCAAATTCAACTCACTATCTTCTACAGCAAAATACTAAATTGCACAGAATATCTTTCAAGGTGTCGCATTTATGTACCTATATCCAACAACCATCCTCTCTTCTCTCTATACATATACAAAATCTATTGTTCTCCAGAAAGAGACGAACTTTCCTTGGAGAAACTAACACCCTCCTCCCAAGTGATTGCCATAGTCACAATCGTCATAGATGTATACATATTCGTCGCAGCGTACATACTTCGATGTGACAGCTATAGCTTCTCGCTCAATGAGTATGTCATATTTTTTTTTTTTTTTTTCTATACCACTACACTTGCAAAAATCTGTAGACTCTGTGTCTTCTTTCTGATACAAGTTACCAAACTATACGATATTCATCATACAGAGTGTTGTTACACATTTGTGCAGAAAGAAAATTCTGCTAAAAGCAAAGTTGTAAGAAAAAAAAAAAAAAAAAAAAAAAAAAAATTTAAAAAAAACAAAAAATAACAAAAAAAAAAAAAGGGAAATAAAAAAAACGAAAAGTGTCAAAAAGAACCTAAATATACAGA
>JAPYZE010008432.1:0-14637 GCA_030522805.1 Leptomastidea abnormis
ATACACATTATTTTATAATCCTTTTATTCAACGCAAAATTCACGAAAATTTTAATTACAGAAAAAGCATCATCGATGAAAATGAGAACAAGTATAGTAAGGTTCTATAAAGTCTGAATGCAATTCTTTTGATTGATACTGCTAATGGACTCGGTATATATTTATTTGGCGCAAATTTACTTCATTATTCGTTAACCGAACGCTTTTTCCCCATTCAATGCAATAATTATACTTTCATGAAAATGAAAAAGACCCTCCCCTCCCCTCCCCTCCACCACACGATAAAATCAAAAGAGCAAAAACAGTCGGTAACTGTATACACAATTGCAAACCCAACACACATGCACTAACAAACTAAAAAAAAAAAAAAAATAAATAAATAAAAATTTGCATAAATGGAATTGTATTCGAGGTAAAATACAAGCAGCAGTAACAGAGCAGGGACTGCAGATGCTCAGCTTTATCTATTGTATAATACACTTTCCAATTTAAACAATCTTTGCATTACACTGCGATAAACATTATATTACCCAAGCTTAAATATCTATCTGTAAAAAAGGTACGCAAGCTACCTGGTGAAGGTATAAAATAGCGAGAGTAAGCGTAGGACTACCAGAGAAAGAGAAAGAGAGAGACTAAGATCCAGATCAGCTCGTTACTCGAACGAGGTGTGCGTTTGGTTTATGCTTTGGGGTGCGGGTAGAGCAGCAAGCCTGTGCCTGGCGTCAAATCTCTCCGAGAGAAAGCACAGGCCAGGCACTTGCAGGAGAGCTCCAGGCGCGAGTAAATTGAAGGACAAATAATGTGTATGCATACGGATGTGCAAGAGTGAGAGAGAGAGAGAGAGAAATGCGCAAAGGTACCTGGGGGATACCACTCGCTCTGGAGAAGTATAGGAAGGAGGACTACTACTACTACTGCGTTAAGGGCGAGGGGATATCAATACTGAAATCGCTCGTAAACGCAGATACG
This sequence comes from Leptomastidea abnormis, assembly GCA_030522805.1. Lineage (NCBI taxonomy): Eukaryota > Metazoa > Arthropoda > Insecta > Hymenoptera > Encyrtidae > Leptomastidea > Leptomastidea abnormis. Next base: position 972 of record JAPYZE010008432.1, read on the forward strand.
TACGTATACGCAGAAGCTCGACTTCTACGGGCTATATATATATATATACACAAGAGGACTGCATTTACATTTCGATATACGACTCGATAAAAATGTCACATATCCTCCCCCCCTCTGGGCTGTATTACCTATACGCGTATATATATAAGCATGAGTTTGTGGCTCTTCTATGTTGTATGTTTCTGTACGTGTAGTTTGATTTTGCATTTACTCGGTGAAATAAGAATTATGAATCAGTCAATGTTTTGACTTTTTTGTTCTTCAAATCTTAAATCATTTTATGCTTCAGAACTTTATCGAGAACCTGATACTGCTTATGGTGCTTTCAGGTTTAATGTATGGCAGAAGATGTAACAAATGTTGATTTAGTTCTTTAAAAATAATATTTTTTGATTATTATACTTTTTTTCTTATATTAATCAACTTACAATTTAGATGATTAATACAAGGGATCATAAGAGTCTTACAAGTAATCAAAAACTTTTATTACTGATCAAAGCAGTTCTTATACAACGTGAACATCTGTTCAATCCGACAGAGTCTAAAGCTTTTAATTACTTATTGCATTATGGTAAATTGTTCAATAAGTCGAACGAATCATATTTAGCATATGCCTGATTTAACACTAATAGTAAGAAAAAAAAATTGAAATCTTTTAAAAATTGCTTAAAATTATTACATTGCAGAAATATATACGTAAATAAAAATTTATAAAATACATAAAAGAAAACTTTATCTATATCAATTTTTTTTCTATTTTTATTCGAAATTGAATAATGTACAAACAAAAATACCAATCAACGGTGTTATACTCGTGTCAAATAAATAAAAATCAATGAATATTTTAAGAAACACACAAAAATTCAGTAACACAACAAAACAGACTATACGTATATAAAAAATCAAAAAATATAAAATACAAAAAAAAAAAAAAGAAAATCACTGTTGCATAAATTAAAGAAAAAACAAACTGCTTTTAAATGAAGAAGAAGCCTATATAACTTCGAAAAGGATTTATGCAGTCACAAGTTTTGTATTACTTGGAATGCAAGTAAGCAAGCAAATAAAGGTAGGAGAAGGTTCGAGTAGGGAGAGAACAAGATATTGAATAATACCGATGCACCACCAAGTATATATATATATAAGAGAATCGAGTTCGCTCGCTTCGCGTTAAATATTCGTACAATCAAGAGCAGCAAGGAGAGAGAAGAAGAGGGAGAGAGATAACGCAAGTACTTTTTCTCGTACCATCAGTTCTCCTTACCCCCTTCCGAATTTTATTTTATTCTATTTTTTTCTCTCTCTCTCTCTCTNTCTCTCTCTCTCTCTCTTTCTCTCACCATCGTTCTCGCCGCATGTCTCTCTTGTGTCCCAAGGAGTCAATTAGGCGCGAATTTCAATTTTACGCCTCCCGATGTCATAATTCATGCACGAGGAGTTTTAATTGAAGAGTCTTTGCTTGTGCCTTCTCTCTTTCTTTCTCTCTCTCTTTTTTATTTTTCTCTCTTTCTTGCAAAGAAAGCAGGAGCTAAGAACGAAGGCAAAAGACGAAGAAGGTTGAGTAGGAGTAGGAGTAGGAGGAGGAAACAACGCCTCAAGTTAAACACAGCTCGTCTCCTTAATAAAGCAACGCCAGCTCTCTCTCTCTCTCTCTCTCTCTCTCTCTCTCTCTCTCTCTCTCTCTCTCTCTCTTTCTCCTTTTCAATGCGAAGCAGATATTTATACGGAATTCTCCTCCTCAATGTCGATATATAATCTTGAAACTTCAGCGTCTTTTACCCTTCGTTCTCTCTAACCCGTTCGTCCTCTCCCTCTCTCTCTCTCTCTTTCTCAACCCCTCTATCCTTGTGCACGACAAGAGAAAGAAAGAGAGAGAGAGAGAGAGAGAGAGAGAGAGTAACCGTGCGCGAAGCTAAGGAAACTGTAAGAAGAAAAGGTATAGGTAGATAGGCAGGAGGGCCAAACGCGCCCTTCAGCGCCTCTCTAGCAAATAACGTATATATAGGAACTGCAAGGAGAGAACGAGAGAGAGAGAGAGCTTGCTCATCTACATAAGTAATACGACGTTAAGGAAAGCAGCAAAGACGAAGCTTTGGAAAGAGAACGAAAGAGATCCAAAGCTCCAGGCGCAAAGAAGAGACGAAGAAAACGTCAAGGAGAGAGAGAGAGCATTGAGCAGTTATAGGCAAAGGGTTTCCTTAGCTGGCATTAATTGCGAGCCTTGGCTTCGAGATAAGGGACACAATGTTTGTTACTTTTGCGCAAGTAAAAAGCTGGTGGTATATATATATAGAAAGAGGTAAAGCGAGGTATATAGGAGAGGGAAGTAGTCAGCATCTTATGTCGACTCTCGGCCCATCTCCACCAAGATGCGAACCGAACGCGGCTTGATGGCTTTTCCTTTGTGGTAGCTGCTGCTGCTGGGAATTTCCTTTTTCCTTCTGCTTGTCCGCGAGAAAAGAGAGTGAGTGAACACAAAGACGAGATTACCAGCAAGAGAGATCGGTAATTAAACGACTTGGTCAGAGAAGTAGTCTTGTTTTTATGCCGATGAAGACAAGCTAGGATGAGCGGTAACCCGCCCCCCCCCCCCTGATTCTACTCGATTCGTCTTATCCTTACTATATGCTACCCCCTCCCCCCTCCTACCACCCCTCTTTTCTTTTCTTCTTTATGAATATTCGAATGGCTATCTATAATGCAAAGTCGGCTTCGGCTGTTTTTTCCCTTCCTTAATTACTTTTGTAAGAATAAGAAGAAAAAGAAGAAGAAAAGCTGGGACTGTATAGGCTTGAGCGTGAGAGATCCTTGTGAACATTTTGTAAATGTAAGAGAGACGTAAACAATCCCTTTTTTTCTTTCTTATCTTATATTGATTGTTGGATAAAGTAGATGCAATAACTTGTTTTTTTGTTTTCTTCAAATAAATATATGTTTCAAATACATACATGTGAAATCGTTTTTTCTTTTTCATATAAAATAATACTTTGCCTTATATTATACGATTATGAGTTTAAGACTTAAAAGTATAACTTTAAAATAACAGTGATTTAGCGAAGAATCAAGAATTCATGTAGGCTACGTTCGTCTTTTCCGTTTTACCACCTCTCGTTTTACTTTGAGAAAGCAAGTGAGAAAGCGAATCAAGAATTTCACCGACAATTTCCTAAAACACTCTGTCCAATCTTATATACTTTTCACACCCTACAACACTAAATTTAAAATAAATTCGATGTCTTGATAGTGGTGATGGTGTCGTTCTTTAATTACCGATCAATCTTTCAAAGCCTCAGCTTTTATAACGAGATGCCAGTCTTCGCTCTTTTTCCTTACAATCCTCTTCCAACCTTTTCTTTAACCACAATATTAAGAGCTAAAAAGGAGGAAAAAAAATAAGAAAGGAAGAAAATAAGGGTTGTTCTACAGTTGAAGGATATACACATATAGTTTCGGCAAGTCCTTATACAAATACTACTATACAATGCAAGTGTCACTCTTTCAACTTGGCTTCTTTTTTTTTTTTTATTTTGCGTAAGGGCACAATTTTCACGCGCGATCCAGTACGTCACGCTTGACAGTAGCAAGAGTATACATATAGCAGCGGGTGAAAACTTTGACTAGAAGGAGCGAGGGACGTAAACGCCTTCCCGAGACGACAAGGGTGGGTAAGGGTCCGGCTTGTGAAGGACGAAAGGGGGTAGGAGGTGGAAGGATGGGGGAGGGGGGATGTACTCCCTATTTATATTCCGACTAACCCTCCTCATCAGCCAAGTTCATCTTTCCTATTAAAGTAGTAATTTAGCAGGAAATTAAGCGACGCACTTGCTTCGCCTCCTTGCCCCCCCCCCCCCTACCCTTCATCCCTTCTCTACTAGTCTACTATTCTCAACCCCAATGTTTTCTCTCTCACTCTCATCCTCTCTCTCTCTCTCTCTTCATCATCATTCAGTCTGTTGGCTATAAGCAATTTTTTTTTAGTTGCATCACTGCCCGCACTTTTTATGACTGACTTGTTTTTTTTTTTTACTACGTAAGATTTCGTTTATTTTACAATTATTTTTCTTTCGGTAATACTTAGATTATACTAAGGATGTTAAACACTCATTTTTTAATCATTAATATAATTTTAAGTATAATTTTATTTCAAGGTAAACAGTAAAATAATGAAAGCCTGTACGATTTGTATTAGCTCAAATATTGATAAAGACACACACACACATACGAAGGGGAGTAAAATTTTCCACAAAGCTAATATAATTACGTAATTTCCGAAACATCCTGAATAATGGATATCATCAAGAAGCAGTCTGTGTGTATATTATACCGTACTGAACAAGAGACATACACTCGTGAAGAAGGTCCTTGTTTACAAGCTTTTTAAAATTCAATAAGAATATAAACGTAAAAAAGAAAAGCAGCAATTATCATCCCCTCATATTGTCGAGCTGCTGCTGCTGCTACTGCTACTGTCACTACTACTGAATAATCAATGATCGCCTTTATAATGTCACGTGAGTCGATTTATACTTACTAAAATATGTATATGCAAAGAAACAATGTATCATCATAAGCTCATAATTACAAACATTAAAACGCGAGCGTTAAAGTCGGATATACGTGTCTTACTAATAACTTTATAAACCTATGTGTACAGAGTTTAAAAAACAACAACCACAACAATAAAAAAAAATTCGAAGAATAAGAAAAAGTAAAGGTAGGTGTTATTATACGCGCAGTGAAAAGGTACTCGGACTGAAGGATCGAGGATTTTGGGGGTGAAGCTTGAAACCGGTGAATATTTTAATTGCCGTCCGACACTTGGCTATGGAATCGTATATATGATACGATTCATACGCCGGTTACAGCGACAAGGAGTTTGTACAGCATTCAATGAGATACGAAACAAAGAAAATCTTAAAGAGCTGAATATGAGTACTGGAGAGAAAGGGAGATGAATAAGAGAAAGGAATAGAGGAGTTTGAACGACGAAGCAGCAGCAGTCGCGTGCGTGCAAGGAGGTATAAGGAAGTGAAGAGGATATGGATTCCATAGGCGCGTGGCCGCTTGTACTCATACAGCAGTGTGTAATACGCTCTGGGCGGTGATGAGGAGGAGAAGAATCAAGAAGGAGGCTGGACTCCAAAGACCCCCAGTAGTACCCCAAGGGCTGTCAAAAACCTAATGAGAGGTGTGACTGCACATGCTCCCCGCGAAACTCTTGGGAACCAGGGGAGGGGGGGGGGGTGGATACACACATAGCAGTAGTGTGGTGGTGGTGGTGGTGGCCTTCTCGTAATTACTCGGATGCGAAGCGAAATTAAAATTCGAATACGTGACTCGTTCGCTTACTTGCTCGCTCTTTTCTCCAAGCCTAGGAGAGAGAGAGAGAGAGAGAGAGAGTTTGCTCGTTCCAAGTCGACTTCTGTAACACCCCTTCCATATATACATATATATACTCGACCTCTCCCCTGTAATGCGTTCGCTTCATTAACGAGCCTTGGAGAATCAGATTAACGCGCAAGATAATGAAGTTCGGAGCTTCCGAACGCCTACCTCGCTTTCTCTCTCTTCTTGTCTTGGTCTTATATTACCAATGTCCTTATACTCCTGCCAAAGTTAACTGATTTTATTTTATTATTTTCGTAATGTTTTTCATTGCTACGGATGTATATGTAATAAAAAAAAAAAGAAACTTGGCTGTTATTTAAAAAAAAAATCATAATTAAATTTATTGTTTGGAATATGTTATAGTATACATGATGCTATGTGCGTGTCTTGTTGTCGAAATTCAATTAAGATTAAAAATATATATCTTATAATGTCATTCTTGTGTTTATTATATACTTGATATATATAAACGACGACTCTGTGTGTACAATTTACATTTAGAGTTAAAGCACGCAGGTATATATATACTTAATCTGATTTCACGGCGGATTTTCATGCCACACTTGTGTAAATTCAAACACGAAAAGAGAGCGTATAGCTCCTCTTTCCTGCCAAACATATATATAGCTTAATTCCAAATGAATTTACCCGCACACTCAGTATAACCACCAAAAACACCACCGCATGAGCAAGATTTTTTCTCCTCGTTCTCTTTCGAGATTAATGTGCTTAAACACGTGATGCGCAAACGCATAAACATAATGGCGTGTCTATTGTTGGACCAAAAAAAAAAAATAAATAAATGAAAATAAAGAAATAAAAAGAAAAAGAATCCTCAGAGCGAATATGAAATTGGCCGAGGCTGTATATGTGAAAAATTTAGTAACAGAGGAAATTAAAAAGCCGGAGGGAAATCCACGCGCCTTTGAGACTCGTTTATGCATATTTTAACAGTGGGTATTTCGCGCCCAATTTTATTTTTTTTACCTCTCACTCACTCACTCACTCACTCTTCGCGTTCTCCTTTTTTTTTCTTTGGTCCTAAAATAAAATAAAGAATAAAAAAAAAAGAAGAAAGGGAGAGAGAGGGGAGTGGTGCTGCCTAGTATATATATACGAATTCGTAACGAAAATTGCCTCTCACGCCTGATGCGCGTTCAGTGACGCGTTTTTCTCATGACGATCATCGACCGATGCTTTTTTAAAAGGAGTCATGCGTATAAAAAAAGTCCGAACAAAAAAATGCCTCTACATTTCTATAGAGAGAGAAAAAAAGCAAGTTCAACAATGAAAAAAAAAAAAATGAGAGAGATGAGTGGTATATGTTAAAATGCAATGAAAAATATTCTGAATATAAGCATTAGTCATATATATAAATGCAAAGAAAACTAAAATTTGGTATGCGAATTTTCATTTACAAGTATGTGCGTGCATTTACAAAATTTTAAAGTGATATTTAAAACCTTTGTGTTAATTAAAATTCTCAACAAAAAAAAGAGGTTCTGAATAAACTAAGAGTTTTACTGTCTTCAACATCAACAAACACTTCTCACTAAAACAGTTATAATTAAGATATTTATTAATAATAAAAAAAATTATAAGAAAATACAAATAATGGTTTTCTGTAAAAAACTCAATTAATATAACCCAAAATGTATCTCAATAAGCACAAGTTTAGTATGTAGAAAGCAAAATGTATAATACACTAAAAAAAAGCATCAAAGACGCAATAGAAAAAGAAGTAGTGCAAAGTGAAGGGAGAGAATTAAGAAAGGAAATAAAAAGCACATAGACAGAAGAAATCGAAGCGACGACAACGCTTACAAGTACGTATTTATAACAAAGGAAAAAAAAGGAATAAGTATGCTTATATATAAAAAGTAAGCGAGCGAGCGCGCGCGGACTATCGGTCGAACGTGCCTTATTCTCCTGTGTATATGAAATACCGGCGGTGGCTAAAATCGCGAAGAGCCCTATTTTAAATGACAGCCCTGTATATACTATACGCATGTAGCAGCAGTAGCAGCATAAAACAATGCTCCCACATCTGTCAGCCTCTTCTATACACATCCCTTCCTTCCTATGTACTTTTTTTCTCTTTCTATCTCTCTCTCTCTCGCTCCCCACCACCTACATCCTACATCCCATCACCCCGCAGCATCAGCAACCTCCTCCTTCTCCTCGAGGTCCCTGCAATGACGACCACCCCCTTCGAGTTCCTAATTATACCACCCCCCCTTTTTCCCTTACGCTAGCTATGCTGGCTTATATGTGTATGTGTGCGTGTGTATATTATTATATACAATGCGTCTGGACCACTTGGGCACGCACCAAGCTGCTCTTAAGAGCGTACGGGAGCTCCTATGTTTCGTTTCTCTCTCTCTCTCTCTCTCTCTCTCTCTCTCTCTCTCTCTCTCTCTCTCTCTCTCTTTCGGAAGGATAAGATGCCACGTTGCCGTTCTGAACACGTGCTTGCATGCGCATTATATACGTCTGTGTGTAAATTCAAATAAGCCTGTTTCGATCAACGCGAAGACACTTATAATTTTAACCATCAAGACTTTCCATTACAACTTATACAAATTTGTAAGACTTACAATTTTATTTGAGAAAGTTTGCTATCAAATATTTAGCAGCAATTTTTTTTTGGTACAGATTATATTCTTGCATCTGAGTATATTAGTTTTTATTAAAATTAGTCGGCCAGCCGTAAAATAATAGATAATTTTTACCATCTGTAATAGAGAGCGAGCGAGTAGTCTATATAAAAGCTTTTTTTTTTCGTTCGTATAGCCCACTGTGAGTTCGATTAGGCAAAGGCTTTCTCTCTCTTGGTACTAGTAGCACGGAATTAGTAATCGATTGATTCAAAAAGGGAGAAAGAGAGAGAGAAAGAGAGTTTCTACTCGAGTCTTAGCCTTCGACGCGGGGGAAATTAACATCGTGTTTTTAATGCCGGGGATATAATTGTAAGGGTGGAATTATATACAGGAGGGGATTCTTTGCTTTCGGCCTATAGCAGTATAGTATAGACTCTCTCTCTCTTTCTTTCTCAAGTGGAGGGATTGCTAATGCTCTCGCTGCGCCACACTGGCATATACCACACGCTATACTCTTTTTAGATTCTCTCCTTCTTTTTCCTCAAACCCCCTTTCTTGGCCCTTATGCTATTATTCGAAATTATTTATTTATGCTTTACTTGTTTACCAATTTCTCTGGCAATTACTTCTGCGTTGCTTTTTAATTATTAACATTCTGTTTATATTTCAAAGTTGTAAATGTTCTTAATTTAATTGTATCTATATCTATATCGGTCGACCTACTCCCTTTCCCTGCTGCTATACTGATAAATAATGCTCACGCGTTAATTATTACATTTTCTTTATTTAAAAAAGAGAGAAAGAGAGAAGGTAGCTGTTGAAAATGAAGATTTTTTACTTGATAATAATAATAATAATAATAATAATAATAATGAGAATCGTTGTAAAATATATAAATATCATACGAATGTCATTCGATTTAAGAAACATTATATTTTTTTCATTAACAAGCAGAAGGGCAAAAGCAATTTTTTTTTTCAATTTGAATTCGTTTGAGCGAGTCAATTTTTCTTAATTAACAATTGTGTTATTGTAAAAAAAAAAATAATTGTGTATAATCGATTGTTTCATTCTAAATAATTGTTCGGATGAGAGAAAAAGAACAATGAAACAAACAAAAAAAAAATAAAGTAAAATAATTATGTGCAGGAATAGAGGGAAGGTTTGTATATGCGAATGAATAAAAAAAAAAGACCTGATTTTAGCCCCCAAGGTGACTCAGAAGCACTTAGCGGTTCAACTATACGCACGTCGTACAAAAACCCTCGATGATCTCCACAACAGCTTAGCCGTATATGTATACGTATATATATATATATACACATTGTTATGTGAACCGCGAAAATCTGTTCCATTATTATAGTTCAATCTGCCAAAGAAATCAATAGCCGCTCGATAACAGTAATTATTTTTGCAATTGTCGCGCACCGCTTACCGCATTCAATTTCAAGTTTTATATATGTATATGTATGTATCTGATACTTAAAGTACGGCTTCCAGACTGCCCTTATATACACCAGCAAATAAAGTATGTCATTTCATATTTTTATATAGCTTTATGTATTGTAATATTATGGATGAATGTTTATTTAAAAAATTTGTTTCGTCTGGTTTTTATATATAAATTATTACAAAAACTCGTTTGTTTGAAATTGGAGTTTAGAACCAATTTTTTTTTTGGGCGAATCTTTTCATTGACAGCGTCAATTTAAATAATTATTTTTTTTAATAATTTAAAAGTTGAATTTCACTTACGAAAAGAAAGTTTAAACTTTTGTTAGATATGTCAATTTTGATTATATTTCATTAGACAATTTTTTTTGTTTATATACACCCACTCGATTTTTATACATACAATCATACTGAGTGAACTTATAACTTATTTACTTTTATAAATCTGTATTTTTGCTCGTAAATTTTTAAAAATACATCTAGATTGAAAAATTCAATTTTTTTTTCTTTTCAATATAAATATTCAACTAAATCATATATTTTTAAAATTTCTTTATTTTCAGGTTAAATTAGTCTTGCATATCTAAAGATTGAGAAGTGTCTGTGCGCAGTGAATAGCATTTTCAAAGATCGAATCCCGTTAAACCACATCGTAATCGGAGTTGCACAATCGAGCAGAAGCAGCAGTAGAGTAAGAGCAATGCGAATACGCGAACGTGCATTGAACATACACATCCCCTAATATTAGATTAGAAAAAGAGAGAGGAGTAAAAAGCTTCGAGTTGGAAATGTAAAAAAAAAAATATATATATATTGCTGAATCGGTAGAGATAAAGTCTCTTCCACCAACGCATGACCAAGCCGAGTAGGTCTGATATGCAGGCGTGTTAGAAAAGCTCGGGTATGTATTGCGTGTCTATATGTATGTGTGTGAGTATATATAGTACTGCAAAAATGTTGCATAGCTGAACGGTCGAGTGGACGCGAGCAGCAAAACTTTGCATCCATGCAGCAGCAGCACCTACACACTCGCACCAACGAGTAGCGCGCACATAAATATAATGCCAGCTGAAGTTGTATGTCGCTCTCTTTCGTTTTCTCTGTGTGTGTATGTGTGTGTGTGGTGGATGCAAAATCACGGATTCATATATTCTCGATTTTCACGTGTGCGACTCTTCCAGTCTCTCATCCAGTCTCATCCCATCCCCGAATTTGGTAAGTACGATTCGAAGCTCAGCGTCGTTTATATTTACTGCAACCGATACATCCACGCGCGCGCCCACGACTGTGGCCTGATAAAATTTGTTTGGTTAAAGCTCGATGGCTGGTTTTCATTTACTTAGTATATATATTACGACATATATATACCTACCTCGATTTATATTTTTTCTTTTCATCTACTTTTTTATTTTTTGTAAGTTTAAACGAACCTCTGGCCTAGTTATATAAAAATCACAAGAAGTTTATCCCCTCGCTCTAATTCTGCTCAGCAAAAGTATAAAATTTTTTCCTCTCTTCAACCCCTTCTCCTTGAATCTCCATAATCAGGATAATCCGAAATTATTTATTCGACCTTTTTCATTATTAAAATAATGAGTCGCGGTCTGGAAGAAAAAATTTTACCTTATCGCGGTAACTTGAGCCATCATCCCGCAACGTCTTCCTGATAATCGAAAAAGAGAAGAAAAAAGAAAGAAAAGAATAAATGAGGAGACGATGAGATAGCAACATCAGCATCAGTAGCAGCAGCAGCGTTATGTATAGTATATACATAATACTGTAGTCTCGAGGGGGGAAGGGGGAGTAAAAAAATTTGAAATGTTAACGAGGCAACAGGATATTCATCGTTAAACTCATAGCCATTCCGCGCATTAACATCCTACGCGGTACAGCTTTACCTAAAGTTTATTCTTTTCAGCTCGTTAATTGCAAGTCTTAGTTTCGGCTGCTATATAGCCTGCTTATATTCACGTGTATAAAAGCGCGAGAGAGCAAGAATCAGTAGTAGCGTCTACTGTATTATACCGAGAACTTACTCGTCCAGACGTATACCATCTTCAGTCAGAAAGTGACTAAAAGATACTTCTTTAACCATATCTATTGCCTTGGCCTCTCCTCTCTCTCTCCCCTTCCCCATCCAATCGCGCTCTTTAATTCCCACTCTCTTAGTAGGTATAATAACTACGAAAGCTGTCTTTGCTCTCTATTGTTGCGCGGCGACGGCGTGGCAACGACGGTACGCCGCGTCTTCTTCGATACTCCCCCCCTTCTTTTGGTATAAGAGCAAGTATAATAATTATCACTGTTATTTTGTAGCCCCGGCACAAATTAAACTTCCGGCCATTAGAGGATTGATCCAGCGTAGAATGGAATGTAATATCAAGCGGTGCGGGTGAGGATGGTGGAAGAGAGGGGAGAGGATGATGATGGAACGAGGTAATGCGGCGACTATAACGGCGACGACGAGCGAGCGAGCGAGCTAGAGACAAGAAGAGAAAAGCTGCCGGTAGAAAGAGAAAGAGAAAGAGAGCGGGGGTCTTAATAATTCTTGGCCGCAAAGTTCCAGCGAAAGCTCCGCAAATGAGGCTGGCGCCCGTCTGACACAACGAGAGAGAGAGCGGCTTTCCTCCTCTTACTACCACCTTTCTTCCCTCTCTCTCTCTCTCTCTCTCTCTCGCAGCTTCTCCATCCGTGAAAGATGGCGCAGCTCTATGTCCTTCTTCTCTCTCTCTCTCTCTTTCTCTCTACCCCCCTAGTTTCGGCGTCTCCTCGGCTTTCTCACGCGCCGACACCCCCCATTGCTATTCAAAACGTACAAAACCATTTAAAAATGTAATACCCCCCGCGAACGAGCGGACGAGAGCGGCGAGTGAGGACGCGAGAAAGAGAGAAAAAAAAAGCGCGGTAGGCAGCAGTAGTAGCTTGGTGTACGTACGTATGTATGTATGAATGTATGTAGGTATATGTGTGATCCAAGCGTAGTGTGACTACCTAAGTAAAATATACTGCCAGCGGCGCAAAGCTTCGGTCAAATAATCGTGATTTATCGTGGCAAGGCATTTCGTCGTCGCGATATGATATGACGCCACCACCGCCACCGCCACTAGCGTTGCCGACGTTGCTAGAAGAGAAAGAGAAAGAGAGAGAGAGAGAGGGGGGAGCCAAGTTACGGACACAGACCCTGCGAGCTGCTACTGCAGACGAGCGGCGAGCCGATCTGATCGATTAGCAATCGGCTGTGGCAAGCCCACTATGGACACACACACACACACAAACGAATATAGAGACTACTACCACCACGTTGATATATGATTATAAAAATTTTTTTTTTTTAATAATTTATTTGCCATGCGGTGGAGAGCGAATGCATATATACGAGTGCGTATATGGTATACGAGCTTTTTATTTATGCCGACGCCAAAGTAATGCGAGCGCAAAGGTTATTAATCATCGTCATATCGGAATGTCCCTATTTTTTTTATTTATTTTTTTTTATTTACCCCTACCCGCCTAGTATAGCACCAGTAGCTGCTTTTGCAGCATCATCCCGTGTGCTTATACACCCTCGGCGATTCCCTGATTTTTTTTTTCCAACACCTATGTAGGTGGGTGGGTATATATACAGAACAGCAATACTCTCTCGCGTTCCTGGAACCCGCAAAATGCATTCGTCCAAAGTTTTACCTGGGAAAATTCGAAAATTAAATTACGTTATATACACCTACCTACCTACCTACCTACCTACCTACCTACCCACTATTGTTGTTGTTGTTGTTGTTGACGGAGTAAAATGCAAAATCTGCTTTTATTACTGATTCTCAATATCCGAACTGGAATATTGATAGCGAGAGCGCAAGTTGGCAGCAGCAGTAGTAGTAGTAGTTGTACTGGTAGTAGTATAGCAGTAGTAGTAGTAGTAGTAGCATTGTAATAAAATTTGTCTACGGAAATTAACTTCCTCTCGCTGCTAATCCAATACACACTATATATATGTACTACAAGCTGAGAGAGCTCCTCTGTGATTTTATAAATTAATTTCAAAAATAATATTTATTAGTAAAAAAATGACAAAATTCTTAACAAATAAATATTCGTCACACACTAAAAAAAAAATGTATAAGTATAAACAATCCCAAAAAAAACTCCTTTTTTCAAAAGTATAATTTTGGCAAGTATGAGTAAAAATCCATTTTCATTTACAATAGAATCTAGATATTATTTTCATA
>JAPYZE010008433.1:0-13383 GCA_030522805.1 Leptomastidea abnormis
TATATATATATATATATATATATATATCGAGAAAATAGGATATAATGCAGAGAATAGCTGTTAGAGGCATTTATTAAATAATCGTTAATCGATCCATACATTATTCACAATTAAAATCAAATTACGCAATACATATTTATTACATCCGAATATCCGTTGCGATCTTGTTAATACATCGTCATCTCCACGTAAATTCTCATGTTTCACTTTAAACCGCATCTATACCTTAACTACCAAATTTCAACAAATTGATACCAATGCATATACCAATGCATCTTTACGGCCTCCTATAAAAAAAAACAGCAGCAACATCGAAGCTTCTCTTCCATCTAACTGTAAAATTTATCCTAAGCAAGCCAATCACATAAATCGCTATGTGAAATACGACCAAGGCCTGCACTATCTGCTCGAGTTCTTCTCTCCCTTCCTCTCTCACACATAGGGTAAACACGTTACGTAAGCAAGTCCAGAGCTTTCGAGCGCATCGAGTTTGTATAGCAGGGCAAAGTGTATATAGTAGAGTATCTCTCTCTCCTTCATCCTATACTCGTCGATCCGATACATTATGAAAACACTCTGGCGTATCCTCTCCTCCCTAACCCTTGTATCAGGGTATATATACTCAGAGAGTCGCTTCGTGGATATGCGAGCTTTTATATGCCCTCCGGTCGAGATACACGTTATTGCTGGAGGAAGAGGAGGAGGGGGACTTAGATTTTAAGCCAGCTATGCGTGGAAAAACGCGACCAATCGCGCCTTTGTACGAACAGCTTCCCCTCTATATACCACTCACTATACTAACTCTAGCAAATCCGATCCTGATTTTTCGATTTTCCGCATTTTAGATATGCCCCCCCCCCTCCTCCCCTTAGCCTCTCTCTTCCCCTTTTTATATTCGTTTTCTGGACTACGTGACAGTTTTTTTAAAGTCACCACATACACGTCGTTTTCTTTTTTTTTTTACGTGTTTCTATATGCTATTGCGTGCGTTGTATCAGCTTTTTGGTATTTTTTGAATAAAATATTTTATACTCTTGCGGAAATGGAATTTTTTTGTATTCTTTTTTAAAATTCAGTTGTAGACTCGCGATGATTTACCAATTAAGATTTATTGTGTGTCGAATTTCATTGTATTTTTTTTTTTATTTTCTTATAGTGCACGAATTTCTCTAAAATTACTTTTTTTTAAGAAAAAAACTCAGGTTCTATAAGTTACTCTTTTATCATTTTTTTTAAATTTTATTATTATTGTGATTGTTATTTTTTTAAATATTCCATAAATATTAATGAAGAAAATAATGAATAATTAATAATAGCGTTAACATTATCAGTTTGATTAATTGCAATAAAATTTTTTAGCAGCAAAAGTTTACCCCCTTTCATTATTCATCGCTTGTTATTCATATATAGAATAAAAAGAAAAAAAAAATTTTTATTCGGTACATGTACAAAATAAAAAGGTATATAGGTATAACTATATACCGATTATATACGGTTAGTTGGAATTCTTATCGCATCGGACCTATTTTTATTCAAGCTCAACTCATATTTCACAGCTTATTAAACGCGTCGCTTTTCTTCTATTCTTTCGTATTATTCAAAAGCGAATATATTCACCGCGGTTTGGACCATATCGTGTATACTGACCTCCAGACGAAAAATATGATACATAAACCGATTTTTGCAATAAAAGCACTATTTTCTCAATTTCACTCTCGATCATTTTTTTTAAAGTATACACAAAAATCGAAAAATAAAAAAAATCATTCGAGTCACGCACTCAATTTCCTGACTCGTCTATTATACGTATATAACTCCCTTATTTTTTTTGTCTCACGTGCGCAAAAGCTCATTTAAAAATGATATATCACACGGCCTAAATTGATTTTTCTTTCTATATAGACACATAATGCATTGCATTTTATAAATTGATTCAGCGTTATAGGATAGTATACTTAACAATATGGTACAATGCGGTAGTCAATCAGTTGAAAATATTTCATTGAAACCCTTCAAATTATCAATCAAATCACGTGACGTGTAATTATCATAGTCCTCGCTTATATATATAGAGAGAGAAGCTTCTGACTTTGAAGCTATTGTTGTTCGTATACAGATTAACTCGCTGCTGTTGGCTGCTGCTATTGCTGCTGAGAGACGCGTATATACCTAACACTTTACTGTTATGCGCCAACGATGATTGAAAGCTTTTGGAATACTCAAAGCTGTTGTATATATGTACGCGTATGATTTTATGCTTTTCTTTATAAATGGATGTGAATCTTTTAATGGATGTGAATTGAGTTAAGTTGAGATTTATTTATGCAAATGTGCTTAAATGATAAGCTTTGATAAAATAATATAGATATATATGAATATTTTAATAATTTTTTTTTTTTAAAAAAGTGAGCGATAAAAATGATAAAAAAATTTATAATAACATATTGAGAATATCGTTAAAAGTTGATTGGATTATAATCTTTATGATTACATAAAAGAGATTGTGTATTTTTAAGCTTTATTATCTTGTATTTTTTGCATTATACCTCTTTATTTAGTATCGATATAGCGTAAATATTATAGATATTGTATATTTTTTTTTTGAGTAATAACATATTTCAAGTTGAGTAATAATAATAAAATTTTTTCACGATTTATTAAAAGTGAATTTTATTGAGTAAATTTATGCGACCTATTTAGGTTTTTCAATCAAATAGCATATTAGACTTTTTATGATTTTTCTTATTAGAAACATACTTAATAATATGTTCATTTGTTTATATGCTGGTTGGATGCTTACAGTGGTTAATTATTATGAAACTATATTATGTATAAAATACGCGATTTGTAATAGTCGTAACTTTTTTTAAATATTCTGATTCTCTCTCAAAATTTATTAATATTATTCAATATGTAAATATTTCAATGAGTTGTTAATTACTAAAAAATAAGATGATGTATAGATTTATATGTTGATTTAACAGATACTATTTATGAAATATCGATAAAAAAAATTAATGATAAATAAAAACTTGAAATAAAAAAATTTTGTTACGGATTTCAATTATTTAAAAATTTATCAAGTTTACTAGAATATTGAGACCTGATTATGAGTGTGCTCAGCAAGATGAGCAAGATAAGTGATGGTACAAGATCAAAAACAAAGTAGAAGAATTTAATGCATCAGAATATCGAAAGCTGTTTGACAAGTGCAGTTATAGATGAAGATACAGAGAAGAAGGAATTTATCAATAAGATGGTGGATGACATGTTGAAGGATGGAAAGTTAGATGGGATTATAAGTTCAGTCAGAGAGAAGCTTTTCAGTTCCATCAATGCACCAAGATTAAATAAGGTAACAGAGCAAGGAAATGAAAAGGTAAAGCATAAAAAGGCAACGACAGTAAATAATAGTACCCAGACGACAAACAGCACTTTAAAAAGCAACACAAACAGTTCAGAATGTAATCGAGAGTGCGAAACATTGTTTAATAAAATGTTGCTAGAAGTTCAAGAAAATTACAAAAGACTAATTGATCAGTTTACGGAGAAACTAGAGATACAAGAAAAAAAGGATATAGAAGAACTCCAAATGAAGCACAAACAATTTATGAGAGAGGTGCAAGAACTAAGAAGACTAGAAAAAGAATGAATAACAACAGAAGAAAATAGAAGAGTCAAGAAGAGATAGCTAGAGCAAGTATGAGCAGAGGCTTGAAAACATTGAAAGAGATCGAGAAATTATGGATAAAGATAGAAGAAAGTTAAATATAGTGATATAGGAGTATATATAGGAGTATAAGAATTATAGCTAAATCGTCAGAGCGTATAGGCTTCGCAATCCTCTGTTCGAGGGTTCGATTCCCAACGTCTACAGTTTTAAGCTCTCAATTATTAGTCTGAAATACATTAAATAAAATGTCAAAAAGACTAGTTAAAAAACAGAAAGTAAATGAAATTTTGGAGTCGTACAGTCTTCTCATAAACAATATTTTTTTAACATTACAATATTTTTTTAATTCTTTTATTTTAATAATAATATAATTTAATTCAAGTTGTATTATAATAATATAATTTTATTCGTAACATTTTTAGCAAATCTTGTTGAAAAAATTTATGCGACCTACAGCTATTATTTCTACAATCGATTTAACAAACTTATATTTTTTTGTCGATTACAAAAAAAAAAAAAAAAAGAAAGACTAAGTATGCATAATTTTTTAATCATAAATTAAGTCATAAATATATCTAACAAAGATTAAAAGAACAATTAAAAAATTAGCATTGCAAAATTAAAACCGCGCCTCGGTCAGGTTAAACAGCGATAAATCAGTAAGCTCCGCGCCACTTAATTTAATTTAATCGCGTGCCATATACGCACAATTGCAGTGATAACCCCGAGAAAAGCAGTTAAATTCTTGTTATTCCAAAATTGCGATTACAATATCGCACTCATAGCTTCGATTTAAGAGACAGGCTTTTCATATTTTTTATTATATGAAAAATTTTAAGTTTTAATACAAAATTAAGTTTATGGGAAAT
Source organism: Leptomastidea abnormis (assembly GCA_030522805.1). Taxonomy (NCBI): domain Eukaryota; kingdom Metazoa; phylum Arthropoda; class Insecta; order Hymenoptera; family Encyrtidae; genus Leptomastidea; species Leptomastidea abnormis. Next base: position 4,543 of record JAPYZE010008433.1, read on the forward strand.
TTATTTATCAAAATTAAAGATAAATCATGCTTTTTTTGGTTAAATAGTAAATTTTTAAATTTAAACTTGTCCAAGTTTATACATTGCAACAAGCTCTGCAAGCTACGACCACTATCCAGTTCTCTCGATAGATTTTTAGAATTTTTCACAGCATTAAAGATCCAAATCGACTATCCATTTACGATCAATTCCCGTCACCATAACTCTCTAATTCACGTCACAGCATGTTACGCTATTTTTTTTTCTTCAGTCGTAAAAAAAAAAATAACGAAACTATCGAAGATTTTATCGTGTTAGAGCGTAAAAACAAACATACGAGGTAATGATTATGGTTGTACATACGTGTACATAGAACTGGACGTGCGACACACAGCTCAATTAGTGTTAAAGTCACAACGTCGTCAATGTCCATCTTTTTTTTCTCAACACCACTACCACTACCACCACCAGCATCAGGCTCTTTAATCAAGTCTCTAACATTTTTTTTTTTATCATCGTCGTCGCGGGGACAAGGAAAAAAAAAGTTGCAAATCGCGTGTCCAAGATATCCATCAGACAGGTGCATTAAGCTTTGCTATAGTATACATTCTGCAAAGCAATTCGTTCACTCCCCTTCAACTCTCCTTATTTCGTTTACGTTCTTTTTTCTTTCCTTCCTTTTATTTCGCTTTTCCGTAGTCTCAAAAAATTCCGACTAAGATGTTATCGCGTGATACGACAAATAATAACGAAATTCGCAAGCATCGAGATTTTTACGAATATTCGTTGAATTGAATATTTCATAAACGATTTTGTTTATGTGACCTTGAACTTATATACGTTTATGTGTATGTAAATGTATATTTACGTATGCGTCAAATACAAAATGAACGGCGCTCTAATTGCATTTTGTTTTTACGAGAGTTGTAAATTTTCAACTAACACTAAAAACCCTACCCTAGAAACCAAGCCTTGTATATTTTGTGTGTGTATGTGTGAAAATTTTATTTTCTCTCAGGGCCGTACTGAAGTCTTAATTAACGCCGCAATAATGAAGATGAGAGATAAAGCTTCTTTTTGTTTTTTTTGTGGTTTAAACAAAAAAAAAACAACAAAAATTAAAATGCGCATTAGGTATGTGAATTTACTGAGAAATAAAAGTATTTCCCCTTTTCCTTTTGTCTTGTTAAAATTAATATTGTAATTAAATCGACAATAATAATAATAATTTTAATGAATACATTTTAAAATTAATACTTCATAACGATTTTTTCCTTTATTATAAGTAAATGATATTTGATTAAAATAAATATATATGCGAATATTAATTATTAAAATTAATGCTCTTACTAGAAAATGACTGGTGTGATTAAAGAAAAAAAAAAGAAGAAGAAATTCCTTGCACTTATTAAATTTCCCGAGAGTCTTATACGAGGAAATATAACATGGACAAGTGAAAAATTGCGTCCTCAAACATTATTAAAACCAAAAAAAAAAACAAACAAACGGACCACAGCAAAAGCATACCAAACTTCACCGATTCCTTTCCTACCATATATAGGTATAGCAATCATAATTACCGTTAAAATGACGCTTGAAATTCCATCATCATCATCATCATCATCGTCGTCGTCTCTCGTCCAGCCCCTTCATTCGTGTATATCCACGCGATTATCTCGACTCTATATTGATTCGAAAGCGCATAGATAATACACGACGCTACTCTCTATTTCTCCCTCTATCTCTCTCTCTCTCATTTTGTTTTCACAAAGCTTTCACGCTGATGCACGTTTAAAAGCGAAAAGCCAAATGCCATAATGATCCAACTTCCGGATGACTCTGTACATAGAGATAAATATACACCCCCAAGGCTGTATGGGTAATAAAAATAGGATAAACCTGACAAGAGAGAGAGAGAGAGAGAGAGAGAGAGAGAGAGAGAGACTTGATGCTTTATGGATGAGTGTAGCAGAAGTGGTGCACTGACGTTATTATCGCGTATTAGCGTATAGAAGGCAAAGCCTTTGCTGCATCTCGACATGCTTTATGCTCGTAAAGTGTTTTGGGGGTAAAATACATGCATATACGAGCACTTGCTGAAATTTGTTTTGCGCACGTTAAAAAGTTACGGTTCGGTAAATACGAAATGATAATAAGAGAGAGAGAGAGAGAGAGAGAGCAAAAGAAAGAAAGCTATCATGTTGATGTGTGTATATGTGAGCTAATCAATTTAAGGCTTTTAATTGCTTTACGAATAATATATGTAGGTATCTATATTGAGTTAGTTGGATTAAGGGAAAGTTAAAAGTGTAAATGTTGGTTTAGTTTCTCACTCTTTTTTTTATATAAAAATTTTTTTTTCAAAAATGTACTGATTGAAATGGATTTTCGAATTTAATTTAATCTTTTTGAGAGATGAATGATTTCTTTTAAATATTTTTTTTTATCTTTTTGATAAAATTTGATTATTCTATTAGTTAAAAAATACATTTTTTGAAAACTGTCGAAATATAACTTTTACCTTTATCTAATACTAAAAAAAAGATTAATAGAGTTTTGTAAAAAATAGTTTGTGTCCTAGGTAGGATCAGTTGATAAAATGTATTTTTTTTTTTTTTAATACAAGGTATATTTAATAAAAATTTTTTTTCATGAAAATCTGCTGCCAATCAGTTTTATCGATTCTCTGTTGTATAAAGAACAAATTATTTGCATATTTATAAATAATTTGATTTTCATTGATTTTCTTTATGAAATAAATAATTTATCCAAATTATATTAATTCATTTTATTATCAAACGGGATTAAATAATGAAATTGTTGCTATTGAACAATCTATCAATCGCAAAAAAAAAGAATGTATTAATATTGTAATAGAAAAAAATCAAATGAAACAAACATAAAAAAAGTTGAATGAAATAAAACAAAAACAAACCACTGAAATATTAAATACAGGTGCGCAAACCACTGTCTGCAGCACAAACCACTTCATAATAATGCAAAAGCTCATGCAGAGGAAGTCAGAGGCATTGAAGGTTTCCTCGTCATTGTACACACACACAATCCTTCGCTCAAAGCAAACCCGCTTTCAAGAGTTTAAGCTTGCTCACATACGGCAAGCCAAAAAGGACTCGCCCACAGAATAAAAAATAAAAAAGAAAAATAAAAATTTTAATTCGGTCTCTCCCCTTTACGGAATATATAATAGGTATACGTACCGCATGACCTCGACACAAAGCCCAACCGCGCGCTATTTCATTCGACTGTCACTCATTTCCGCGCGTTTGCCGAATAATAACAGGTCACAAAATAATCTATTTTTTTTTTGTTCTCAAACACAATTTCAATTTTTTTTTATTTTTTATTCTTTCTTTTTATCGCTTCAATTTCAAGACATAAATTGATATATATCTCGTGTGCCATTTTTATGAGATTTTTGCGTGAACGTTGAGCTTACACACGATTGTTTATAGATACACAACATTATATACATATATATGAGTCTGGCGATTGCCCGAAATAATTACAGTTTATTTTTGAGGCCGTTTATACGAGGCCAACGCCAAGCGTTAGAGAACTCCCGTGTGGTAGTGGTGCTGGTGAGTTTATCGCGCGTAATTGCGCTTAAATTCTCTATATGCAAGGGTTATAGACTATTGCAGAAAAATAATAAGACGCCTCTCTCACACCACGTTATTACCGTCTTTATATAATTTATATCAGCTGCGGGGTCGAATCGGAAAGTGCGTTATTAAACTTTATGATTGGTGTTACTTTTTATAAGAAAAAAAAAAAAAAAAAAAAGAGTAAGAGATAAGAAGATTTGTTTTAAAATTTAATGAACTTGCGTGATTTTTACGTTAAAAAAGTTTTTAATAAATTATTCAGCATTTCAAATTTCTTATTTTTTGATAAACGTTTGCGTGTGATTCTTTTAAAATATTTTATTTTAGATTTTTCGAAGGAACATCTAGATTTGAAAATATATCAATTTGATATAAAATAACTAACAATTTTGGCAAATTTATGTTAAACGAGTAAGTTAATTTTGCTTAACATTAAGTTATTATGGAAAGTTTCAAGCATACCATCATTTTCTGTTTATGCATACTAAAATATATGTATAAAGGCAATAAAAGTAAACTCTATATCTATGCCGAAACTAAAGCATTAATTATACAGAATAATTTACGTGTATTTACATGTAGGGAAAAGGATAGAGAGAGAGAGAGAAAGAGAAAGAGAAAGAGAAAGAGAGAGAGAGAGAGAGAGAGAGAGAGTTCATAGGTAAACTACTATTTATCATAAAAGCCAACAAACAATTTATTTTACCCACTAATTGGTCTATTAATTTGATCTTTGTCATTTGACGTTGTAAGCAGAGATAAGGAAACGAGATTAATAATTTATAAGGTTCTTTCTTTTTTCATCATTATTATTATTATTATTATTATTATTATTTTTAGTAATTTATAAATGAATATTTTAATATATATATATATATATATATTAAAAATACATATTAAACATTTTGTGCAAATAATTGTACGAACAAAAATATTGATTGAAATAAAATTTTAAAATACATCTTAATTTAAAAAATTCGAAATATTAACTTCATTTTAAATTTATTTACAGAGATTCGTGACACTCGAAATCTCAATAATTCACAAACTCCAGCTTAAAAAAAAAAAGATATACCACTGTAAATTAGAATTAAATCAGTTGCAAAAGCGCTCACAACACTCGAAACCAACTCGAGAGTAAGTATTTTCTGCAATGCCTAAAAAAATTAATACGATAAGCCCGTGCAATCGAAAAAAGAAAATGCCAGATTTCTCTAGAATTGCAAGTCCTCAGACCTTAAAAAAAAAAAAAAAGAAAAGAGAAAAAAAATATCAGAGGCTGTAAAAGCGGTGTCCAAAGAGAAGCGAGGAGGTAAAAACCTTAATCCACCAGTGGTTGGAAAAGCTCGTTAAAGTCTAAGGACCGGATTGCCTTACCGGGGATAGCCTCTCTCTCTCTCTTTCTGTAGGACCCGCATTGCGTGCGTGAAACGGGCCGAGATAGTGGCTTGACCTCTCTCGAGGGACCGCTCGATAAACTCATTCTCTCTCTCTCTCTCTTTTCTTCGTGCATCTAATGCTGTATATGTGTCCGAGAAAGAGAGAGAGAGAGAGAGAGAAAGCAAAAGACATTGGCGTGAGATAATGGCTATAGAGTCTGATGTTTGGGAGGGTGTGTATGAGTCTTTTGCGATGGTGAATGAAAGACTTGGATGCTGCTGGGTTGGTTGAATGAGATGGCTGGATTTAAGATAAGATGAATACTGCTGGAGGGATGAATTACAGGTAAGACTATTGTCTGCTGTTTGTATTACAGATTTAAAAGGTTTGTTGGAAGAGATGATCGAGTAAATATTTTGTGATTGAAAGCGAATGATTGTATTCTTAAATTTTTTAATTAGATTTTTAATTTTTTTTTTCTTATCAGTGTGCTAATTTTATTTCTGATCTTATTATAAGTTAATAAATTGCCGTGTTTTTTTTTTTTGTATTATAAAATTTTTCATTAAAATAAATTACATATTATGTATTTATTATGGTAATAATGATAACAATATAATATCAATAACGTAAACGTTTAATTTTCTTCGTCTACAAGATAATTGTGTCGATATAATAAGATGTGATATAGCTCGGTCTGCAGAGCATTGACTTTGTGTTCCACAGGTCGTGGATTCGATTCTCGACATCTATCGACTCGACAGTTAGATCATTGCTTAAACCATCTTATACCAAAATACACTTTCATTCAAGTGCCAAAAGGTTTTATAAAACTAGACCGATAATGAAGCATATTTTATATTACTATCTGTCATATTAAACTTGGAGTTTTTTTTTTTGTAGAAAAAGTAAAGTAATATGGTCTTGTCTGGGTTCATCTCCAAGTAGTTGATGTCTAGAGTCAGTTTCCTTATTTGAATGGTCTAATATATTATATTAATTAGCTAAGGAGGAAAAGTAAAAAAGTCTCAGATCACCAAAATATTAACGAAAATCTTTTGATCTGAGGCTTTTTTACTTTCTGCCTTGGTGCGTATACGATTTTTCATGTTTGCGAAGACAGAAAACGACAGTTTCGTCTCGTGCAACGTTTAGTTCACGTATAAAGGATAATTCATAAAATGATTAATTCTAATTAATAGAGCTTTAATCAAATAAAGGATTTTACAAGATTTAAAAGCCTCAGACTACCTTAATAAAAAAGTATCAGACTAATGCAAACAATATCAAAATCAAGTAATTAAGATTTCTTTACGAAAGATCGCATCGAAAGCTTTCGCGTGCTACGTAAAGTGACCTAAAGTTCTGCAAGCTCACATACTAAAACATTAAAATCTTTAAAAAAAAAATTTAATGCGTAGATTAATTTAATGCATGAATTTTAAGATTTTTCAAGGTTATTGAATTAATAAATTTTTCTTTTGTCCTTTTTTCTGTAAAATTATACATTAAATTCATGAAATGGTCCATTAAATGTTTTACAGCATTGGGAATAAGCAGAGTGAGATAAAAGATGTAGATAGCGTTTTATAGGTATATATATATATAACAATAACAACTACAACAAGAAGGAGTTTGCCGATAATAAAGTTTATAGGATTAGCATATTTGTAAGAGTGTAAGCTTTGGCGGACAGCTTTTGGAGGAAATGTTTTGGATAGTATATGCTGTAAACTCCTGTACAAGACAACGTGTTATACGCCTGTCAGTTACACGTCAATGATGTTCTCTCTCTCTCTTTCCCTCTGTAATCCGAGCTTCGAAGATTTACTGTAACAGCTACTACCAATTTAACGCTTGGAGCACGTCTTGCTATTAATGCAATAATAGTATAATATCGAAATATAATTTTACTCAAATGTTAGATAATGTAGAATATGTAGTTGAGCAATTACTGTCACATGTGATTCTATCAATTCATGTATATTATCATTGAGATGTGTATAGTTTTAGAGGCATTGATGTGTGATTTGTAAGCGGATACGATTAAACATGCGAATAATTCTATTACAAGTGATCGTGTGGTATCATGATACTTATATCGATATCCATCAATTTGTAAAATAACTAATTTTATTATTTTTTAAGGTGGGTAATTTTGGTCATTTGAAAATTATTAATTGAGGAAACGATTGAAATACTAATCGTTGCAATAATTGTATTTGAATGTTTCATTATAATTTTATTAGATCATCAATTCCAATTAATTGTTAGAAATTCATCCATCATATATTTGCCGTTTACGATTGATAATCAAAAAATAAATTTTATTAATTATCGTTGAAATAGTTTCCCCTATTTAAAGGAAAAACGTTTCTTTTATTTTTTTTTTTTATAAAAATAAACACATGTTAAAAAAAAAATCAAGCTTATAAAAATTAATTAAGCTCGTATAAAATTGTACACGCTGACAGCTTGAGAAACGGAAGTGAACTTTAACTTTGAGATACATATCAGCCAAGTCAATTATATGTCATGTCGTTTGAAGAGAAAGCAGAAGGAGAGAAAGCTTTCTCTCTCTCTCACACTCTCTTTTTCTTAAAGCCGATCCGAACGACCAAGTTCCTGAGTAGTTTGTCATGGACTTAGCCAAGTTTAGCGATCAAGCTCGAATTCTATACGGAACTCTGAGCGATTGCTCGCTGAATGAAGAGAGACATGTTGTGAGAGTTGCTCGTTAAAACTGAGTATCTATACCTATATATGTGTAAAGATATAAAAAAAAAAGAAAAAGCACACGAAATGATGAGGCTCGTTATATATATATATATATATATATATATATATATATATATACGATGATATGTGTGTCACTGTACTATGGTCCCATCATCATCCTTACGACTCCTATGGGGGTTAGATCCTGTGGAAAAGAAAAAATACTTTACACACCTACAACGTTGCGTGGTGGCCTTGTAGCTTCGTAAAAGAGGAAGAAAAAAAAGAAATGTTCGAAAGAGAATGAAAAAGCTCGTATACTCTCTCTCTCCCTCTCTCTCTCTTTCGTTCCCTCGACGACAGTACATCTGACTTTCGCAAAACGACCTCGACCATATACGTATACGCATACTCCTCTTCCCCTCCCCTATAAGTCTACTACTACTACTGATGCTGCTACTTTGACTACAGGTGCGCAAAAACTTTTATTCCAATAGTTATCCTATATACAGGACTTTACTTTTCTCGGATAGAAAACAGAAAAATAAGAGAAATAGATAGAAAAGATGTAAGAGAAAGTAAGAATGTGACTTACAGGTGTGTAGGTGTGTATATAGGCTGGGTGTGAAGTGTAAAAGTGACGCTCGACAGTGGCCTCGAGGGAATCTACCCCTCAAGGCTTCTGACTTTCACTGGAATCGTATGGTCCGGAAAGTAGGTATATAAATCTTTGCTAGGGTGTAACGGTTTTCTTTTTCAGTATTCGTTGAGCTTGCGTTCTTTGTCTTTTTCCACGAGTGAGAATCTTGACTTGAGACTGTATTGGTAGATAGGACTTCAATGTGTAGTAAGATGTGATTATTTTTGGAATATATGAATTTACAATTATGGGAAGATTGATAAAAAAAAAAAATATTCGTAAATTTCTAAATTTATAATATATAAATATTATAATTGCAAAAATTATGAAAAATAAAATGTATTTTTAACTATTTATTCTAATTTTTTTGTTCTTAATAATATTAATAAGAAAAATAAGGATTATTTGCATTTTTTGTTTAGGCACCAAAATTCAAATATTAAACTCATATGTAACTTACAATGAACCAACACTATGATGTATATATATATATATATA
>JAPYZE010008445.1:0-10124 GCA_030522805.1 Leptomastidea abnormis
GCGGAAGTACTACTACATTTTGTAATCTCTTCGAACGAGGCTCTTCATATAATTGCAGCCGAACTTCACTTACAGGTAAGTTCGTTCGACTGTTCAATAAACAATAAAAAGAAGTTGTGAACTAGCGTTTATAATTAGTGCTAGGCTTGACGAGTCCTTCTGAGGCTTATGTGTATATACCCAAGTCTTTCTCCTCGTTACGCACGCACGTATACAAGCCAGACGTGCGTGCCTCCTCTATATACGTTGTTATTGTCGTTGCCACCCCCGCTGCGTTTTTACTTCAACGATATTACTTAGAGTACTACGTATATATAGTTTAGTTCGCGAAAATCAAGCCCTTTCGATTATAAAATTTCTCTTACCGAGAAACTTTAATTTTTATTATAGCAATTTTATGTTTCTCAAAATATTTAAATGCATAAATAACGAATAAAATATAATAATCCTATGCGACTAATTCATCAATTGTTTCTAAGATACTCAACCAATTCAAATAATTCTAAATACCAAGCAAATATTCAACTTTCCATTAGCCAAAACTGCATCTTCAAGCGTACGTTACCGCAAGCGCATCTCGTCGTCCAGTTGCAATTAATAATTTGCACTCAGTGCTGCGACTCGCAAAGACTCACACACGCAGTCTACATATATATCTGCAGCCTTTGCCCGCAGGGTAAAAGTCTGGAGGGTCGCTCTCTCAAGCTAACATATATATATATACATATATAAAGGGCATAGAAGCAGGCTCCAAGCCTCTCCTCCACTCGGTAATTAAATTTTCCCCAGTAGGTAGTAGTAGCAGCTATGCCTGGGCTACACTGCTGTTGCTGGTGCTTGTGTGTTTGTTCGTTCGAACTCGCAGGCTCTCTCTCTCTCTCTCTCTCTCTCTCAATTCGAAGCTCTCCAGGATCTCCCTCTTCTCCTTTCCTTTTCTCTCTGTACACATAACGTAAGCTTTTGCGAGCTACGAAATCGATAGCTACGCGTCGTCGCTAAGGTACATATACGTATAAAGAAGCCCATGTAGCTATAGGTATATACACCAACTACCAACGACGCAAGTATTATAAGTCGATGTTTTCTATATACCTATATGTCGCTCGGTTACCGGCTGACAGTATAAGAGAGAGGGAGGTAGAGAGAGAGAGAGAGAGAGAGAGAGAGAGAGAGAGAGAGTTTAGTCCTGTAAATTGCAGGGTGTCAACGTGTGAGGGTGGATATTTTTTTTATCTTTTTTTTTTACTTTCTTTTATGTTCGTCTTATAAGGTTCTGACGTGTGGTTGGTTATAGAGGAATAAGGGAGGTTTTATTTTATATGGGTGTGAGATGACAAATGATGTGTGGGATTTAGATTTTTCAATTTGCTGATGTATTTGAATTTTAAGTTGTTTTTAATGTTTGGGATGGAAATTGATAAGTTTAGGGTATGATAAAAATCGATGTAAGTTTTGTAACAAGTCTTTTTTCTTTATTTGTATTTTTTTTTTTTATATTTAAATTATATTATAATAAATTATAGAATAGCTAATAAAAAAGCTAAAAAAAACAAATTCGCACGTTAGAAAAATCTAAACCCCGTTTTTCAACTACAAGTATATCTCAAGTACACCATGAGATTCTCCATCAGGTTGTTATTACGTCAAATATAAATGAGCGCTACTTACCAACAAGTTTCTTCCTATACTCCCTTTATAGTTTCCTATATCCTCAAGGCTTATTATACAGGAACATCAGGTATAATGTAACACCGCGAAAGACATACGGTGTGCGCGAGAGCTATAAGAGAGTCTCTATCTCTCTCTCTCTCTCTCTCTCTCTTTCTCTTTCTCTCTCCATGGAGCATCCTCTCTTCGTAATAGCGACTGTTCCCAAAAACAATGAGACATAAATTTGCATGAAAATCAACATCCCAGCAACAGCAGCAGCAACTGCAGCAGTAGTTGTAGTTGAGACTTTGTTGTATATATATATTATATGCAGTATGCGGTGCAAAACAAAGTTGCAATATCGTGGCATATCTCACTTGCCAAGCGGTGGAACAAAAGAGACGCGAAATGTATATGAACTGTATTGCAGTGTGGAGTTTCTGTGTGTGTATGTGTATGTATTTTATACATATGCTGCTTTGCAAGTGCAGTTGGTTTTTTTACTCTCAAAGATCGCGTATATATATAATGTACACTTTGCTAATACCATTTATAAGTTGGGTTATGCGTCTTTTGCGATGTAGTTTCACTTATTTTTTTTTTTGTTGTTGTTTAGTTCATTCAATTTCATATACAAGAAAGAGTGGAGAGTTTGAGGTAAGGAAGTATTAAGGGAATGGAAGTGTTCTCGTATAAATTATGCAATTTTTTTTTTTTTTGATAGAGTGAGTTAGATTTAGATGCACTTATGATAAATGAAATTACGTATATAAACTACATCGTTTGTTGTTGTAAATCTTAACATAAAAGAGCAAAATCGAAAAAAAAATTCAAGTTATTATTCCCACGATTTTATGTACATATTAATACCGTAAACTTGTCAAAAGTTGAAAAAAAAGAAGAAATAAATAAATAAAAGAATAAAAGGAAGCCGCGTCGAAAAACTTCCTTCCTCGTAAGATACATACAGACATTGTAGTAGGTGTATATCTACTCACTAAAAAAAAAAAAAAATCTTGCCACCGTTTTCATTCTTTTCATTTCAAAGTTACTCCTTCGCACGTTCGCTCTTCTTCTTCTCTTTCTTCATCTTTTTACCTTTTTATCTTTGCCGGCACAGCCTTTAAATTCTTTCGTTGAGCGACTATATGTATATATACGATAAAAGTTTTACTCCAACTGGACTCCTTCTTTCTTTCTCTCTCTTCTTTTTTCACACTTCTCAAATTTTCGTCGGTTTCTTTTCTAATGCTATATTTGGTATCTCATTCACCGCTGATGTAGATATGTATACTGAGAAAATTCTTTGGCACTTTGACGACTTAATTGGAAACTTTTTAGAAGATTCTTTTTTTTTTCTTTAGAAGTTTAAATAAAGTTTGTATTGTATTTATTTTAAATGTCTATAAATTAAATTTTAAGAAAATTTAATGATTTTTTTAAGATTTATAATATATAAATATATAGAGATAAATAACAATACATTATTTAAAATTTAAAAATTTTTAATTTTATTAAACTATTTAGATTCAACACTAAAACTTACCACACCAACTTACCATCTTTCCTCGTTTTCAATCTACACAGAACACACACCCTACATACCTATTTATAAACCTACTCTCTTAAATCAGCAGATATATCTCAGTACTTTTAATCTTTTCGTCCGGAGTCGATGATCTTCCGAATCCTATAAAAGCGCGTATCTTTTCTCCTTCTCCACAAAGTCAGGGGCTTCCCTGGTAATTTATAGCGTCGCATCTGTACAGCAACTAACGTAGGTATATGCAATTCGATGCATATAAAGCTCCAAACTTTTCTTCTTCTTTTTCTTTCTCTTCTTCTTCTTCTTGACAATCTTTATCTTTTTTCTTAATTCTATTTTGATAACATAACCTTAAAGTTCTCAAAAAAATATTGAAAAAAACAACAATTTTTTTTGTCGATTTACAAAATTAAATTTGAAAAAAGAGAAAAAACTAGAGATAAATTTTGAAGAAACCAGTTATCTTCAAAAAAGCAGGGAATCAACCTTTTGTACAAAACTACCAAACTCTAACCACATGTACATACACACACACACACACACACACACACACACACACACACACACACACACACACACACACACACACACACACACACACACACACACACACACACACAGATTTCAAAGGCCACACACACTGTATATATGCGAGCTTTTCTCGATCGATCCAGTTTACTCTTCGGCTCCAAACTTCTCTTTTGCGTTTTCCTTTCCCTTAAACTCCTCACAAGATATAGACTCGACTACAGACTTGGAAAAACAAGCCTCCAGGCATTTTCCTTTCCTCGTTTTTCCTTCTCTCTTTTCCTCTTGTTTATACATCGCTTTCTTTTCTCTCTCTTCGTCTATCTACAATTCTTTCTCTTTCTTTCTCGTTTGTATTTCCGTACGGCCCTCTGATTTCGTAACTTGCTTTTTCTCTACATACACTTTTCTGTAGATACACACATACACACATTTATACAAGATATACCCTCTGGCGCCCCTTGGTATATTCTCGGAAGCAAGAATTTTTATGCAGCAGCAGCAGCAGTAGTAGCGACTGTAGTAATTGGCCTCTCTCTTGCTATATGGCATATTGGAATTAAATTAGCGTCGTTGAGAAAACAATCTTCCAGGTATAGTTATATATACTGGCTTATACTGTTGTATTAGAGTTTTTGGAAGTTACCGTGTATTCTGAGAGAAAAAGAACATTTTTTTTCATTTGACTTTGTAATTAATTTTACCTTTTAATTTTCTCTTATTTCCCAGAGTTTACAAAGTTTAATTTACTTTCAATTGTAGTTGGAAAAATTGCATTTTTATTTATACATACAACTTTTTTTATAAATAAGGAAACGATACAGGAAATATGAGTTCTAAGTTTCAAGAGCAGAGCAAAAGTTCATCTTACACGCATACACGCATACATAGGTACTATCCACTTTCCTGACTTCGACAAAAATTGAAATACCGATGTCAATTCCCACTTGAACATATACATATATATATATATATATATATATATATATATATATATATATATATCTCAAAAGCAAGAGCCACTCGACAAGTGACTTTTGGCCCTTCGACGTTAGGGAATTTCAAGTGCCTCTTCCCTTAGACCCCACCTTGGTGTACGCATGTCTCTCCCTTTTATCTTTCTCTCCCCCTTCTTTGCATTTACTGCTGTCGCTATGCGCATCTTCTCGCACCTTCTTATAGACCCAGCTCGGATAGCTTATAATGCAAAACTACGAGGAAAGGGAAAAAGCTAAGAGTTGAAATCGATAACGCGACCACCATCCACTTTCTTTTTCGATAGCAACGCAGAAAAATTTCGTAGGAATTGTGTGCTTCTTGCTGCTGATGTGGCTCACACTTGATTGGACTATTTTCAATCAACCGGAAGTCAGTATAATACTGTATTATTGAATTACTACTTGGGTAACTTTAATTTAGTTGAGAATTGATAAAATTTATTCGATAAAATTGAAATAAATAATTTGAGCAGAAAAACATTTTATTTCAATCAAATAAAATAAGTTTTTCTATACATACACTGAAAACAAAACATAATACTGTAATATGTTTTTCTGTGCTTTCATGCCAAAGCAATATTAGCACAATACTATTTTGAAAGTGACAAGAGTCACGTGATTTCTGATCAGCTACATCCACACTTGTGAATTAGATAGTTAGGGAGCAAAAAATGTCGATCAATTACTGAGACTAGTGGCTCCGCACCTTACATTGCTTAGAAGAAAAAATGTGGAGTTAGCAGGTTAATGAACACGAGGAATTGTCCAGAGCAATTAGACAAAGCTAGAAAGCTAGTGATAGTTATTAACAGGTTAACTTTCAAAACAGTTTTGTGCTAGTCTTGCCATTTTAACATTACTATGATACCAAAACGTCGTGATTTTTTTTTCAGTGTATTTTTCTATATCCACTTTTATTCGCAAGCATCGTTGATCGAAGACAACAATCACCAGCACTTCCTTCAATCCCTTCATCAGTTCTCCCTTCACTTTATCCATTCCATATATACGCAATCGCACACGACCTCAAAGCATATATACACATAGATACACACATTTATTGCTACAGTATCAGAAGGGAAGAAGGCACATAGTTGGCTTCCCTTTTCTCGCGTCGACTAACAGATCTGCTCTCCTTTACACGTTCAACCGCAGTATCGGGAGTAAACATTATAGTGCATGTGTGTGGGCAGCAGTGGCATATACGAGTGTGTATGTGTGTAAGTGTGGTATGTGGGCCGCTGCTGTGTGGTGTGTAGGTATACGAAAAATGAAAGGAGTCCAACTATTAGCCAAGCGTTTCTGTTCGAGGGTGTGTCGCTTTACAGCGAACGCGTCAACGCGTACTGTACATGAATATACAGGGACAATGTTCTCTTTTCTGGTTAGAAAATTTTTTATTGTTCGAAGGAAAAAAAACATTTTTAGATGTTTTTGTAGGTTGTAAGTGGTTTGAAAAAATTTTGTTTAGGTGGAATATGGATAACTTGCTGATTTTTATTCTTGAGAATTAGGAAGTTTGTAAAAAAAAAAAATGTTCAAAGTCATGTCTTGACGTAAACATTATTAAGTACCTATAGTTAAATTAATATTACTGAGTGTAGTTATATTACTTTGAAAAATGTATGGTGGTGAATTGAAAATTGTAAGTCTTATGTGGAAAATACACAATAGGAAAACGTAAATTATGTAATTATATCAACAGTATTATTATCCATACTAAAACAACTTAATTTCTTAGATAATACCGTATATATGTATTCAAAAGGTAATAATTTCGTACATCAATTCTCTCTATTTCTCTTTCTCTCTCTCTCTCTCTCTCTCACACATAATCATCAAAAGCAATTTTATTCCAACCTGAATCAAAATAATATATTTTCACTATATGCTAGCTTGTATAGCAGATAACAATCGATAATTACAAAAAAAGAAAAGAAATCCTCGAAATTATTTTTGCCTTCCTCGATCTCACTATATACCATGTCCGTTTCGAGGACAATAATTTTCAAGCCAAAATTGTCGCATACACTGTGGTAGATTACGGTTGCGCATAAATTACGTACGACAATCTAATCTTCTAGTCTCTCTCTTGCTTGTGCTCTCTGTTATATATACATATACAAGCAAAAGCTACAACACAACAGCACACACACACACACTATAAGCGACAAGGTCGAAGTGTACCTAGACCGCGTCTCGGTTGTACACCAACCGTATTAGGCAACATCCGCATGAAATAGTAAAGTGGATATGCGAAATGAAAAAAAAAAATAAATAAACGACTGTTACATCAGTTTATATAAAATGAATTATTACACATTGAGAATTACATGAAAAGTCATAAAAGTATAAAAATAAAAAAAAAAAACAAGGGAAATAAAGTGATTTATTATCTCAACTTGTATGTATGTGTTCAAAACCCTTAAATCTAAGCTAATTTCTAAATTAAGCACCACCACCAGTGCATGTATCTATAACCATAATATAAAAGCTTACCCTTACTCATCTTAACTACACCACCAGCACCACAAAAAGATGAAAAAAAAGAAAGAAAAACATCAAAACTAGCGAGAAAGAGAGAAGAAGATAACGTAATGAGAAGAGAGCAATTCCGCTTGCGAGAGAGAAAGAGAGTTTACCTTACTCTCTATTATATACAGTACATCGCGATTTTCCGACGCGATGTTGCAGAACTTTTTGGTTTACGAGCTCACAACGTCGACCATAAGATTCTCTCTCTACCTCTTCTATATACTCGTAGAATCGTTCGTGTTTCCTTACGTTATATTATGCCGGCTGCTTATACTCCGATTATATTATCATGAAAAATCGAGCTGCTTTGATTTACCGATGTATTACAAGATGCTTAGAAATAACCAACCAACCAACCAACGGTATATTTCAGCCGCGAAAATATATACAGACGCTATACTTAAGTATAATTTTTTTTTTTTTTTTTTTTTTCATTTTTACCATCAAAAGAAGCTTGGAATCCGGGTCCTTACACGCCATAGAGAGTGGCCTTTATTCATTTATGCATAAAAGCGCTGCTGTTTGCTCACCACTCCGCGCTATACTTTATACGTCGGGGTTTTACCTCCCTTCTTTCCTCCTGTAAACAGTGTACGTCTTTTTTTTTTCTTTCTCTTCATGTTTTAATGAGAATGCCATTTTTTTTTTTCAAAATCCCCCCTGTTGTGTATACAAAATGCGGGTGGGGTAGTAATGGTTAAAAAAAAAAAAAAAAAATCGATACCCGTAAAATTGCTTCATTGAATCTTGGGTTTATGCTACAGGTACTCTCTGTGTTTTCACTCTGTTGTCTTGTTAGTAACGGTATTTATTCGTTATACTTTACGGTATATGTATATGTATATTGTATACTTCGTTGTTTTGTCAAATTATGTACCGTCTCTCCCACTCTTGTCTCTGAATTATTCATTTTGTTATATTTTTCGGGTATACAGGCTTTTCTCTCTCCTTCTCTTATACTTTTTGGTGTTTATTTAACGACCGTAAAATTCAGTTAAAATTTCGTTTTGACACTTTTGGCATATTTGACAAGTGAAAATTATTATTCGCTTATTTAAATTTTATATTCAATATCTATCATTTTTTTTGGCATATTTACCGATAACACATAAAATTATAAATATTTCCATACTGTCGAAAAAATTACATTATAATTTTAGTAAAATTTATAAAATGGTTTAAACTCAGGTTAAAAAAAAAAGAAATTCCTAAAACAGTTTACAAGCCACGCTTACGTTTTTTTATACCCCTCTTTTAGCATGAAGAGTAATTAGGAGCAAAGCAACGCGACGACTACTACTACTACTACTACTCTTGCCTACCGTAATTTTCAGGAAATGCGTCATTCGAGACTGGATAACTCGAGACGAGAAAATTAAGCTTTTATTTAACACCCCCCCCCCCTCTTCAACTCAAAACGACCGTAGCTTTCAAGCTTAAAATTCGTCTCTCTCTCTGGTATAAATATATACAAGAGATGCGGGAAAAATACAGGAAAATTCGTATATACCTACGAGGTTTGAAAGAAGCAAAGAATGCTGTGTTTTTAATGCTTTACCTTTATGGCGAATGTTCTAGAGTAGCAGTAATTTCATTACGGTTATTTTGTAGGATGACGAAAATTACGTGTAAAACGAAATTTAATTAGCTGTTTTGCTTTCGAGAGAGTAAAAGAGAAAGAGAGAGACTTGGTTTTTGAAAGAACAATTTTGACGATAATTTTAACGACACGATTTTATGTCGATGTTTAGCAAATAATTTTAAAAGCTTTTTTTTGATGTATACAAAATTTGTTTATTATTTAGGAGAGTACCTGATTATTGGTGTGTTGTTTTTTTCCATAATAAAATTATATTGGTTGTTGTTCTACACTACTATTTTGTACGCAGAATGTCGTAAAGTATTTCAGATTTGCATGTATCTTTTTTAAAGCATAATAATAGCGAGAAAAAGTTGCATAGTCTTTTTTTTTTATAAACTATGATTCCATATACAAATACATGCGTATGATTAAATTTATAGTAGTCGTAATTCGTATTTTCATTAATTTTAATATCTTCTCTCTTTATATAGTGTACTGATGTCTGCATCTTAGTTTTGCAAAACGCTTGGAGGTGAAAAATAATAATAATAATGTAATGAAGAACGCGATTAATCTATGTAAATTCATCAATACCAATGCGTGACAACTTGTGTCTATGATTTATAGAGCATGACACCATACAGTGTATGTATGATCGTAGACAGGAGGATGTATAGAAAAAAAATAGAAAGGAAAAAAAAAATTCGAGACGACGCGATGGAGATAAACGTTCTAGCTTGAATGAATGAATGAATGAATATATGAATGTTTAATTCATAAACTATTTTCTAGCGGATATGTATCTATACTTGGCCTTGAACAAATTTAGAGTCTCTTAAAAATTTGAATTCTTTTTTTTTTATTTTGAGAACATTTTCTATTTGACAGTTACATTTCTCCTGGGTCATTGACCAACAATCATGATAATAATTTTATTCCAATAGTTAATTTTTTCTCTAAACACATTATAAATAAACAATGAAAAATTAACATCCATAAACTATCATAACAATATAATCAGAGGCCAATTATAAACGACACACGAGTGTCAAACTCATATAGAACGAAATTACGAAAACACAAACAGAGCAAATTATCTTCACAAAAGCTAAAATCACATATACATACCATCCTAAAGTACACCTCAATTTTCGACAAACACGCGTCCCTTAATTACCTCCAAAAGAGCCACACTGATAGTTCTTAATTAGGAAAAATTACTGTTTCTGGTAGTAAGTGCTGGATATAGTGACTATTTTTCAATAACTGCCATTAAAACAAAGAG
>JAPYZE010008457.1:0-10254 GCA_030522805.1 Leptomastidea abnormis
GATATAGATGAAAACGACGGGGAGCAATTGGTGGTTGAGTATAATAGTGGTTGTATAGTAGTACGCGATGAGTGCGAGGCGATTCCTGCTACTGCTACTTGGCTGTCTGGGCCTACTAGGCCTTTGCCGAGGTAATCCCGACGCCAAGCGGCTCTACGACGATCTACTCTCCAACTACAATCGACTGATCAGGCCCGTATCCAGCAACAACGACACTATTGTCGTCAAACTTGGGCTCCGGCTCTCCCAGCTTATTGAGTTGGTAAGTGTTTTTCTATTACGTGCGTGAAGCAGAGGCTGTGTGATACATAATATATTATAACTTTTGTCCCCTCCTCCTCCTCCTCCTCCTCCTTCTCCATCTCCTTGAACTCCTTTCTTTTCCTTCTCACTTAATTCGCTACGGCTGTACCTATATACTTGCACGCCCTATTACTCGTCACACGCCTCAGCATTATTATTTTTATGCGAATTTTTTCATTGCCTTCACCATCCCTCAATCATTCATCATTTTTTCTCTTTTAATTTCAGAATCTTAAGGATCAAATTCTCACGACAAACGTCTGGCTTGAGCACGTAGGTGCAATATTTTTCTTTCAATTTTTTTAAAAATAAATTTAATAAATCATAAAAATAAAGATAACTCACTTGGTGTTATAGACATCGCGTGTATGGGGTAGTAGGCACTGGGGTATTTGATTATTCAAATCAAGTAGTAGACTGATAATAATGATGATGATGATGATGATGATACGTTTCAGGAATGGCAGGACCACAAGTTCAGGTGGGATCCAAACGAGTACGGTGGAGTGGAGGAGCTTTATGTGCCAAGTGAACATATCTGGCTGCCAGATATCGTGCTGTATAATAAGTGCGTATAAACCATATATCCACTGTCCACTTATCTGTGTGTATCTTATTAAATAAATTATTATCATTATTATATAATAATCATGATCTTATGTAAATAGAATGATACTAGAATTGTTATACATACCTATTTATTATACGTAGTATTATATATATCGAGGAATGAAATATAATGCAGCTTCGTGAAAATTTCAGCGCGGACGGTGAGTACGGCGTGACGACGATGACTAAGGCTGTTCTCCATTACACGGGTAAGGTGCATTGGACGCCACCGGCAATTTTCAAGTCTTCCTGCGAAATTGACGTCCGGTATTTTCCCTTCGATCAGCAGACCTGCTTTATGAAATTTGGCTCCTGGACCTACGATGGCTTTCAGGTTCATCCATGCACTTACTATGCATGATTTTTTTGCTTTTGTGGTTGTTGTTGTTGTTGTTATCGTGGAAACATGTTTTAGATTGATTTGAAGCACATAAATCAGAAGAAAGGCGCGAACCAGGTCGAGCTGGGCATCGACCTGCGGGAGTATTACCCAAGCGTGGAGTGGGACATTCTCGGGGTGCCGGCGGAGCGTCACGAGAAGTACTACCCCTGCTGCAACGAGCCCTACCCCGACATCTTCTTCAACATAACCCTGCGCCGCAAGACCCTCTTCTACACGGTCAACCTGATAATCCCCTGCGTCGGCATCTCCTACCTCTCGGTCCTCGCGTTCTACCTGCCCGCGGACTCGGGCGAGAAGATCGCCCTCTGCATCAACATCCTCCTCTCCCAGACCATGTTCTTCCTCCTGATATCCGAGATCATCCCCTCGACCTCCCTGGCCCTGCCCCTCCTCGGCAAGTACCTGCTCTTCACGATGATCCTGGTCGCGCTCTCGGTCGTCGTGACGATCATAATCCTGAACGTCCACTACCGGAAGCCGAGCACCCACAAGATGGCCCCCTGGGTCCGAGCGGTCTTCATCCGCCGGCTGCCCAAGCTCCTCTACATGCGGGTCCCGGACGACCTGCTCGACGACCTGGCCGCCCACAAGATCTACGGCCGGAGCCCCCTGCTCCAGAGCCAGCCGCCCTCGCTCCAGCAGCTCGCCGCGGAGCAGACCCCGGAGCGCCACGTGACAGGAGGTGGCGGCGGCGGCGGCCGGGGCAACAAGACCCCCTCGAAGTTCAGCGCCGCGGTGAGCGCTGCGGTTCAGCACTCCTCCTCCCTGCTCTCCTCCCCGGAGTCCATGCGCCACCAGCAGCAGCAGCAGCAGCTGATCCAACGGCTGCCCGGCTGCAACGGGCTCCAGCACCACAGCACCGCCGCCCACAATCGCTTCGCCGTCGGCAGCCTGGTCGGCAGCATGGCCGCCTACAACGGCCTGCCCACCGTCATGTCCGGCCTCGACGAGTCCATGAGCGACGTCGCGGTCCGCAGCAAGTACCCCTTCGAGCTCGAGAAGGCCCTCCACAACGTCATGTTCATCCAGCACCACATGCAACGCCAAGACGAGTTCAACGCGGTAAAACTCATACTCTCTCTCTCTCTCTCTCTTACGAATTATCACTCTCCTCTTTCTAATCTAATAATTGTCTCTCTCTCTCTCTACTACTACCGCAGGAGGATCAGGACTGGGGCTTCGTGGCGATGGTCCTGGACCGACTCTTCCTTTGGATCTTCGCGATCGCCTCGCTCGTCGGGACCTTCACGATCTTGGGCGAGGCTCCGGCTCTCTATGACGACACCAAGCCCATCGACATGGAACTCTCCCAGGTAGCCAAACAGATGTTCCAGCCAAACAAGCAGCTTGAGAACTTACTTCCCGCTCGGATTTAATCCAATATATTCTCATCTTTATACTACGCGGCGTCGTCAGGTCTAATCTCATCTAATCTGTTTCCTATTTCCTCCTTCCCTCGATGCGATTCTCCCTCTCTATATTCTCAATCTTCTATACTGTACTTCCTATAAAGCTCGCTACTGCGAATCCCTCTCGCGCATTCCCATATGCGTAAATGCATTGCTCATGAGACAATCATCGAATTCAAAATCTCGTCGATTTATCATCAAACGGTACACACGAGAGCATATGAGCCTCTTCTTCTTCTTCTTCTTCTTCGCATACTTTTTCCATTTTTCCGTGAGCGAGAGAAATTCATCGACTCGTTATAAATTAGTTATTTATTATTTTGAAGATATGACGAGAACACACGAGTTGTTAAAAGCACTGCCTATTCAAACAGTTTTCAACCTTTGTACATAAATTTATATACATACATACGTTTTTGTGGACAAAAAGTAAGCAGCTTATAAAGAGCTACAAGTAATCTTATCTGATGTTTTTATAAAAAAAAAAAAAAAAAAAAAAAAAAAGCAAAAAACGTTAAATAACTTTTTTTTTTTTTTTATTTTTATTTTATATTAATAAAATATGGCAAAGTTTGTGAAAACATTTTGTACTTTTTTTTCATTAGTGTAATTAAACTAAAATGTAGAAGATTTGACTGTTATCAAATTATAATGTTTATGAAAAAAAACAAATAATATATATAATAAAAAATGAACAAATATTAGTTAGTGTTACATATTAAATTTTAAAAGATATTTACAATAGTGAATAGAATTAAATTATTTTATGTAAAGAATAATTTGCCTTTTTAAGAAAAAAATTTTATATTTTAACAAATATTTAAAATAATGTTTAAACAAAATTAGTATTACTTTTAGTAAATGAAATGAGGGGTATGGCTAAAAAAAATTTTCTAGAAAAAATCAAGTCTAAAACTATTGCAGTAATATCTGATGTAATCAACTAGTAAATGTATGTAAATGAAGAGTGAGAAATTACCCATACTGATGAAGTGAAACAGTAAATAAGTAAGAAACTTTCAAAAAACATTTTGTAACAGAATTACAGAATTTAATGAAAAGATCTGCAAAAATATACAAAGTTATATTTTGACGTTTGTAGAACAAAGGCTGAATTGAACGGTTTTGTAATATTACACAAATCGTGATTTGGAAGTTGTTGAATGTTATTTAAATCAAATATTCTGTCTTTGCTGATTAGAATATTTTATAAATACATAAATATACTTTACATATAATCTTTTTATACTATGTATAATAATCTATTATATATAATTTTAAGATTGTTTGAATTCCCGAATAAAGCAACTATGTTGAGAAAACTCTTGCGTCAATCTTGTTTAGTTCTTTTACATTCGACTTTCAAGTCTGTGAATCTTAGTGAAATATTAACAAGTGACTTTTTTCGTAAATTTACAAAGCACGATAAAGTAAATTTTGTTTACTTTTTTTATAATTATTCCGATCTATTGAGGAAAATCTTTTAGAATGTTTTTAGTTTATTACGCTAGAGAATATTGAAATTTCATGGCATTCTTTACTTATTTAAGAATGTGATGCTTGATGAAATTTATAAATAACAACGATAAGATTAAAAAAAAAGCATTATCATTAAAAACAATAATTATCTTTTATTTCGTAGATTATTTAATTTTTTAAACTTTTGCTTTTAATTTTATCATCTTATTAATAACATACTTAAAATTTAACACACATCTTTTGGCAGTAATTTTACATCCAACGACTTTTTCTTCATTTCTTTCTGAGAAAAACTCTCAAGCTATTATTGCACAGTATTTTAAAAATATTATATTTATGTAGTAAAGTAAATCAGCAAAAGAATGTATTTACTTTTAATTAAAAAAAAAAAAAACAAATTGTAATTTAAACGTAGTTACAAACATTAAATTTTACACATTTAAAACCATGCAACTTTCATATCAATAATAATTATAATTATTAAATTATTTTTTAATACATAATTATTTTCAAACTAGCGAACGCTTGATGAACGTAGTGCCACTGTGCATTAACGATCAAAATTTGAGGAAAATGCGAATGAGTTTCATAAAATTAATACGAAGAATAGATTAAGAGATTATTAAGAAAATGAATAAAAAATATCATTATAATTATGAAAAAATGAGCCAGTCATAACATTACTCTTGTTCAAAGAATCGGCATTGCATTATAGATAAAACGCTTTGACAAACAACCAAAAGTAACTCCTAAAAGTACTTTAACATGAGCAAATTCAAGTTTCATCATTGAATATTTCTCGTTAAATCAACATTTAGGTATATTATTTTACAAATTTATACAGAAACTCATTGAATACTTGTTTAGATAAGTACAAGTATATTTATCTTCATACTAACATTTGTTTATAATAAGTAGTTTGTAAGTATGATAAGCAGAATATCAGATATTGCAAATCTGTTCCGTGAATATTGATTGACGTAAATCAAATGCGATACTAGAAACAAAGCTTAATTTTAGCTATCCTGTCCAATCCAAAAATATTAAAATAAGCAAGCATAAAAAATTGTTTGCAAAAATATTGCCGAATAGAAGTGCACGTGTGCAAAACGCAGGTCAATTTCATTGTGCCAATAAAAATTGCGGCGTCGTTATCAGTCGAACACAGTGTGTTACTGTTGACACAGATCAAGGATTTATAAATGTTATAATAAGATAAGCTATTGTGAGTGCCAAGTCTTGAATCACTCGGCTGGTAACGTTAAATCTAAAGCGAACTTTATCGTTGGAAACGATATGCTATTATTACCGGAATGATAACATCGAAGCGGAAACAATCGAAAATAAAGATAAACGTATATAAGTATATATTTATAACAAATTCAATGCCGTATAATTTATGCACGACTACAACATGAACAAATAAGTAGTGACTGATAGAGGTATCAAGTAAATCTAGCATAGGTGATGTTAGCCTAACTATACTTAACTCGATTAGTAGTAGTATTAGTAGTAGTTCTAGTACATACATGTAGTAGTAGTGTATGTGTTGAAAAAAATAATTATAATCAACTATCCAACTATTGTCTCCTCGCGTATTGTGCAAGTACTTAAACAACAAGTACGTACCATACGATAGTACTCGATAGTAAACGATAATTTTATCTTGTACAATCCTTAAATATTGTTATATTCTTGTTCCCAAGTTCAATGATTTAGGTCGTTATCCTGTTAAGAGACATCAAGTGTTTGGAAAAGGGAGACTCTTCGGGTTCCAGACCTCTGTCCAGTCTCACCTGCTATACACCTATATTTACCGTTCAAATGTTTTTTTTTTTTTTTCAAGAGAAGGACAATTTTCTATTTAACTGCCGTTTTTGTCCTTCACATCAAATATAATTTATATATTATAATATATACATATACCTCCAGGGGATATTTCTCTGATTTTATAGTTGCTGAAAAAATAGAGACAGTTTACGGTATTCCAATGTAAGATTTTTAGGAATACCTTAGTTTATAAAGATATATGTACGATATAACGAGGCAACGATTGTTGAACTGCTTGCGATTTTTGGTCTAAGTTCAAAAACTTCTGGCTCCATGCTATATTATTTTTTTTTTTCAATATTAATATGTGATTAAAAGCTTACAGTAATATTAATCACACAATGTATAGTTTCGAAAGCTCGAAAATCGTAATTATTAAATACAATTATCCAGGGATACAACCAACCGTTATAAAAACTATTATTGTTCTTACGTATCTTAAATATCTAGTCGAGTATTCTGATCATTGTTGACACATGTATCTTCCGTGTGTTTTACCAATATACGTACGTATGCATATGATTATTATCGGACTAGATGTACTATATATTTTTTTCCATAACAACAATCATTATAAGATTTGTTAATTATAACAAATCGCTTATTATTTGTGCTGACAGATATATTCACACGAGTCGCGTAAAAAATGGTTTTTCATTACCAGTTGCTTTACACAATTATAGAGATTATTAAAAAAAAGCTAGTCTTTAATTAGAAAATTTTTTTGCAAAAGCATTGTGTAAAATTCATTTTAAGAAAAATTTACAAAAGTAAATACTGACGATAAGAGTAAAAAACATGTGCTTTTGGAAATGAGAATTCGTTAAAGCTTACATTCTATGGTCGGCTTATTAAAACTTAGGTTTATAAATGCTTAGATTAATTATAACGAAAAGAAAACACGAAGGAAAGAAGAAATCGAACATTCCCGATGCGTTACAATTTTCGAGCCAAGTGCCGAGTTTTGAAGCCAGGCTCGTATCCTAGACACCGAATAATTGCAATGGAATATTGCAACTGAACTTTATGGCGCGTGAAGGATTGGACGTACGTGCAACCTGCGCGATCGCAGCGAAATTGATCGGCCTTATGAAACTAATGTATGTAATAGGTATAAGAGGACGCGCCTGTAGGTGTCAATAAGTATAATCATCCAGCGTTTAGATCCAGGAACGAGCTGGCCGGATCAATCAGCCCTTCCACGTGCCGATGTACGACTTGCAGCTCGGGCAGAAGTGGTGGACGCTGAGGAAGGCGCTTAAGCAGTATGGCAGGCAGGAGCACAGACAGCATCTGAAAAATCAGCCGTCTCCTTATGTAATTGCCGATTCGCGTCTGTTCTCTCTCTCTCTCTCTCTCTCTCTCTCTCTCTCTCTGCATCTATCTTTCTAGCATGCAATCTTTTTTTTTCCTTTATTTCCAAATGCGTATACGCACCACGGCAGGGAGTAAAGAAGCCTACTCAGATCACCAAGTTCCCGCCTGGCTCGGCTTCGCCTACTCGGGCGTAAATATCCTGGTGATCTGGGTGGAACCTTCTTTATACTTTCCCTGCCTAGGTGCGTAATATATACTATTTTTGTTTCTTTTTTTGCCATCCCATTAAATTTACAACTTTTTTTTTCATTTCTTAAACTTTTAGGACAAAAAGCGTTAAATAAAAAACAAAAGAAATCTGTAAGCAAGTAAGTAAGTAAGCAACGCACGTTGAAAAAATACTGTGAATCTTACCCAAGCAGGCAGAGAATTATGCAGCAGACGTGGGCACTTGGCTGGTGATCGGACATGGTAGTAGTTTTGATGTCGGCGCGACAGGACGGACAGGTCATCTTGACGGGATTAGGACCAAGGGTGACAGTGACGTGCTGGTGAATGACCCGCACCTCCGGCACCTGGACTTGGTTCGTCGTCACCTGCGACGGGAGCGGCATCTGCGTCGTGGCTGCTGCGTCTAATATTCATACGTGTGATTTAAGTTATTTTTTTTTTTTAATTTTGTTCCCCGCTCACGGAGAGGAAAGATGATAGTGTTAGCAATGTCACCTACATGGAATCGGCATAGGCATCTGGGGCCCCATAGGGTAAGGCGGCGCACCCGCGCCGAGATGGGGCGCAGTGGGTGGCTGCATGATCTGCTGCTGGGACTGCAGAATTCCCGGTACAGCACCCGCTGCCGAGGTCAAGCCCACCGCTTCTTCGTACGAGGGTGGCGCGGAGGGCAATGGTTGAGCCATGGCTGCTGCTGCTCCACTCGACGAGCTCGCCACTGCGTTACCTTTTTCCATTATTTGAACTTGCACCTATACTCACGTTCGCTCTCTCTCTCTCTCTCTCTCTCTCTCTCTATCTCTACTCTCCTCTTATTCACTTTTTCTCGTACTTATCACCGACGCGCGTGGTTGCGTCTTTTTTTACTCGTCTAAGCTCCAAGACTGCTCATAATATCTCGTTCGTTCCTTTGAAGCAAAAAAAGAAGAAGAAAACATTATTTGTAAAAACAAATGATTTGACTAGAAGATTTTTAAAATTTATGTCACTTGTTCTTTGCAAGTCGTTTACGTCTCGTTACGCCTCAAGTTTGTCATTTGATTATATATTATTGAGAATAAAGCCTGGTTGTATTGGCTATGATAGCAAAGTAGTCGACCGAGTCTTGTCGTCTGTTGCAATAGATCAGAGCAAAAACAGATAATAATGCGCAAACGAAGGATTGCATTCGCGCGCTTCGAAATGATCATTACTAATAGTATATCCGTAAAAATTTATTGCGATTAAAATTTATACTCGAGCGTAATATACGTCTTGTTTATTTTGAGAATTATTAAACTAGTCGAAGTGCTAATCGCGCTAACTACTTTTAAATGTAATGTAATGCTTGGACGCTATAACAACAATTATATTAAGCTGTCTGTCTATTAAATGCCAGCGCTTTTATATGTATACCTATGTAGCGCAATTAAGTACTGAAATGTGTGTGTGTGTGTGTGTGTGTGTGTGTATGTGGTATGATAGGAAGAAAGACAGTGTAGGGGGGGGGGGGGGTTAATAGAAAATGCATTAGAAATACATATATGAATATATGGGAATGTATATCTCGTGAGGTGGCAGGTAGGCAAAAGAGGATGAAAGATATGTATAGTGAAAGTTAGCAGCTCTCGAACGCGGAAGTTAAGTAACGAAAAAGTCGTCAGCAGCAGGAATAATACAGTGCCGGCTTCTCGCACCCGCTCGCGCAGTAGTCCGGACGGGATACTTGCTTACAATTTAAGATTAGCGCGCTCAGGCATTTAAGCATTCATATAAGTATCTAAGCGTGGAGAAGTAGATGCGGAGATGGAAGAGAAGAACCAATTGACACGGAGCGTGTAACACACACACATATACACACACGCGCGCACACACACACACACACACACACACACACACATATACACACACGCGCGCGCGCACACACACACACACACACACACACACACACACACACACACACACACACACACACACACACACACACACACACACACACACAGACACAGGAATTAATAAAAAAAAAGAAAAAAAGAAGTGAAGAATAAAAAGGAGAAACATAATGAGCGACGACTAAAAGAGCTTGGCGCCAATTCATTCTCTCCGACGAAGTACTGGTGCGCTGCAGAGTAAGTAGCAGAAGTATCAGAAAAAGAAAAGACGATTCTCGAAGCACAACAGGCCACTGCTATACTCTGCTGATCAATCGTTTTCCACGCGAATCACGTATGGTCGTGCAATACGAAAGAGAGTAGGGTACCGTGGAATCAATTAAAAAGCGAACTTTGTGACGCTATACTTATATTGACTCCCTCCCCCCCCCTCTCTCTCTCTCTCTCTCTCTCTCTCTCTCTCTCTTTCTTTCAATTAGTGCAAGCGCCTTATATATTTTCACGCCTTTACGCATATATGAAACTCACAAGGAGATAACCAACCTTATGGGTGACCGATCATCTCCAAATTTTGAGGGCTTATTCTACAACCTAAATGATGACATAAGCTGCCCTCATATTAATCTCATAGGCCCTATTAAGCCTGATCGCACTGTTGTAAGCTTAGAATTTAGCATTGTTTTGTATATCTATATCTATGAATAACAATGTATAGATATACAAAACAATGCTAGATTCTAAGCTTACAACAGTGCGATCAGGCTTAATAGGGCCTATGAGATTAATATGAGGGCAGCTTTTG
>JAPYZE010008463.1:0-10304 GCA_030522805.1 Leptomastidea abnormis
CTCTCTCTCTCTCTCTCTGGCTCTTCAGATACTGTAAATCCGGCTTCTTCTTTTTTCCCCATCCTATCTTTTAAAAATGTCTTTACTTTGTTACAATAAATAAAGTTGCTCTATTATTTGATGTTTTTTTTTTTTTAACTGAAAAACCGACATTTCGTTGGTAACATATTTTAGTCGCAATGGTCTGAGCAGTTTTAATTTTCATTGCTGACGATGCGCTTTTTTTTACTTTCTCGTTTATTCTTGCTTTTCTAAATTATTTTCTACTTGTTTTAAGATAGTTTCATGTTTTTTCTTACGCCGTTTTATAACGGAAGCTTTGGGTTTGAAAATTAAAAAAAGCTTTACTTTGTGAGCTTACAAATTTTAAAATCTTTTACTATCTAAGGTATGTGTCTTGAAATGTAAAAAAGTTTTATAATACTTCATTTTGGTTCAAACAGCAAATAAATTTTTTTTTATTGTATTGCTTGAAATTGATAATTAATTTTTTTTTCTTTATAAGAAAATTACACTTAAATAATATCTATTTAAATTGTAACTGATAAACTTACAAGTGCAACAATAATTCACGAAATAACCTTTTGCTATATATTTTAAAATCTAAATTTTCTTAAGATAATTACGTCTCTTTATTTAATTTCTTCACAAAATGTAATTCATAGCACACTTATCTGCTTCTTTAACATATACCTTACAAAATAAGCGCTGATTTCGCACATACAAAATTGCAGCCAAATGTATTTCAAGAAGCTACCACTACACAATGAAACACGACATTTGCTTATCTTTTAACTATTTTATAACGCTGCATTTATCCTGCCAACAACACAAGAGTCAGAAAAGCACACACATCTAGCAGTACAATCCTTCGACTCATACCTCACACATAACTACCTCCTCCTTTTTTTTCATTTTCATTCTTTCAGATCCTCCCAACGAAAAAAGGTCCAAGTCAGAAAAGCGAGGCTCTTATCAAACGTGCTTATATAGCAGCTTAGCCGCAGTTAAGAATCGTCGTTAAAATTCGCTCGGGCTTATACATAAACGCACAAGCGCGCGCCCGTACGAGAGACCGTATCGATTTTCATTTTCCGCGGAAGAGTGGCTCTGTAAGAAAGACGATGAGGAGTGAGGAAGAGAAGTGTGTGTGTGTGTGTGTGTGTGTATTCATACAGGGTAGCCCCAAGTAATATCGCTTGTGGAGAGAAGAGAGGAAGCCCCATAAAAATCACTACCGTATCGTTTTCTCGATCGTAGCAGTAGCGACTATCTTAGGATATATATACGTGCCTGCTGCCATCCCGCTAAGCTGAAAATAATAAAAGACCGACCGGACACTTAAACTATGAAGCTTCTTGGATCGTTTGAATATATACTTGCACTTTTTCTTTTTTTTTTTATTCTTTTCGAGAATCTTAATGTGAATCCTTTTGTTAAAGTGTTTTTGATGTAATGTAGAATTTGATAGTGCGATCTTTTTTCCAAAACTATTCTTTTTATTTTTATTTTTTCTAAATAAAAGTGATTAAACGATTTTTTTGGGCAGTAGAAAATAATTATTTGAAATATGTAAAAGAACTTCAAGATTAAGTACTAAGAATTTAAGAAAATTCTTCAATTTTGTTTTACCAGCTATAATAGTAGAATTAATTTAATAATGCAATACGATGTACTTTAAATCGATTAAATATTCATGATAAAATTCAGATATTATAACTTGATAAAAGTTGTTTATTAATGTTTTTGTAAACTCACTTATTTTGAATTATTGGCAATATTGAAAGAACATTCATACGAAAAGCTTGCAAGTTTCGTAAAATATTTTTAATAACATTAAAATAAAAATTTCTATTTTAAAGTATATCAAACGTAGTATATTTATTCTAATAAAATACAAATTCTTTAAATTTATAGCAAATTTTTATTTTATTTCTAACAAAAATCCGAACAATTTTAATATTATTGGAAACATTATTAATTCGAATTATTACAATTTAAAGTACAAATATTATGTAGACACAATTATGAAAACAAACACATTTTTTGCCCTTGCTCTCTTTACTTTAAATAATTTCCGATAATGTCAATTTCCAACAATAAAAAGAAACTTTAATTCAACATTTTATCGACATAAGTCACAACAGTTTTGAAATAGTAGTTATGATTATTTTATTTTTAAGCGAAAATTCAAGCGCAATGCTGGGTTGAAAAGGGAAGTTATAAGAGTATTTCGTGACCTGGTTAACGTTGCAATGCGACTACTATTACTACTAATATTGAGCTTTATCGAAAAACCGTTGTAATTTAACTCACGCGCGCGTATACGCATGCATTATTAATGTACCATATTCAAAAAGTTGTTTCAAATTGTAAAAATTGTTTCGTGACGTTATTTTCTTTTATTTTTACGAATTCGCTAGTTTATTCTCAAGCTACTTAAAATGCAAAAATTGCAGTTGAGCTAAAAAAAACGTGCTTATTATTACTGATAAATCGTATCAGCATTGTACTAAGCATTAAAATTCAAATTCAAATGTTATACCAAAAAAATTTTGCAAGCTGTTTTCGTAAAAAGCTTTCGTATATTTCTCAGTAATTTGCCTATTGTGTGAAAATTGTTCGGAATAGCCTGATTATTTTGCATAATGCAAAACAATTTCTATACTCAAAATTCCATAAAAAATAAAAGACCAAATTACTAAGCGAACTTATAACTTTTATCAAATTAAACAATAGAAAGTTCTGTTTAGCATAGTACGAACGCAGTACTCAAACTCCATTGACTTACTCAAGCGTAAATATAACAAAGTCCTATCCAAGCTTTCAAGAGCTTGCAGACATCACTGCCGGAGATACGCGGTGTACGCATTATTTTCAGCAGCAATTTTTGCTCATCAACCTGTTACGCGTGCACGTCAGCTACCTAGCGGTGTACCTATAAAGAGAAAGACTGTAGTCAAAGGAAAAGAGTAAAAAGGTCGCGAAACAGAGGGAGTAGAAGAAGCGGGTTACGACAGCACGCGGAGCTTTTTAATATGCTCTTGCCAGACATGTATACGCTTTCGTGTGTGGCTTAATTAATAATCACCGGCGTGTACTGCCGAGAGCGCTACTTGCGAAAAATTTTAGCTACTCGCGGGAGAGAGTACTTGGCGGTCTTGTTCTCTGCCACCTTGAGAACCTTACTTGCTCGCGCACACCGCTACTCTGTTAATTCTATACTTACATATGGTCTCGTGACTCTACAGGCTTCGTATTGTGCAGCTCAATTTTTTCAACGATTCTTCAACGCACAGCTTTTCATTACAAAGTTATTAATTCACGAACTTAAACTACATTTTGTTTACACTTCTTTCGGCTTTGGTTCGTAAATAAATGGTATTTTGGTTATTCTTACAAGCATTAGTGAGCAACATTTAAATTATTTTTGTAAATCTATCTTTTACGACTTGAGCTTTTTATAAGAATAACATTATGTATTTAAACGTATTAAATACAATAACGTCATTACTTAGTTAATTAAATCATGCATATTGAAAAAAAAAAAAATCAACATTAGAAAATTCATAACGACATCGCATAAGGATAAGACCCTTTTCTTCCTCTATAGCCAATGAACAACGTCACAGTAAATATTTCCTTGCACTTAATAACCCCAACATCAAGCCTTGTGTCTTTTGATCTTCCCCATTGCTGATCCCATGTTTCCTCTACTCTCTTTAAGCTTATACAGCGTAGCCTCCTCTTATCCAACCAGGGTCTCCTTTTCCTTCTTCTTCACCGAAACGGCACATCTCTCGCCTAAGGCAAGCTCTCGAAATATTGTCATTACTATCGCAAGCTTAGAATAGGATTTCACTTTCTTACCAGCCACTCTCGTGTATAACGCGCCCATACTCTTATACGTTATACGACTTGAAGATTTATTCTCCCTTTCCTTATTCTACAAGCCTTCCTTGCTCCTTATGCTTGTGCGAGCGCGCAATCTTGCGATGTGCTCACTGGGCGAGTAACGCGGAGCTTTTATTGGAGCTTCTATCGTGAAAAATTTACTGGCAGTTCGGGATGTTCATCACTTGAATGAAAAGAATATAGGAAAATGAAAAAGAAAGGGGAAAAGAAACGAGATAAGGATATGTGTTGACTCTGAGAAGTTAGAATCTTCTTGGTTTAGAAGTAATAAGCTTAAACAAGAAGAGCGAGAGCTTTTCGTCTACTGCTGCATCCTTAAACATGTTAAAATAAAACGCTGTACACTGAAATTTCATTGCAGTACATGTAGTAATCAATATTTCATTGTACGCTGTTTTATAAATTTTATATTCATTTTCAAAACCTGCGCAGAGTGTTGGTATTGATTATTTGAAAAAAATTAGCTTGCAAGCTCAATAATTTTTATTTAAAATTTATTTATATTAAAAAATTTATTGAATTTTTCGAATATTGACTATGTTTTTATATATTTGTAAATATACAATTCAGCAATGTAATACAAAAAATAAAGATTGGTATTTGAATTCGTCAACAGGTGCGCCGTAACGATTAGCAAGCTCAGCAAGCAAGAGCTTGCGACGCAGTTTGGCAGCGCCCTTTGAAAGCTACTCGCAATCGCTATTGCTCGAATGCAGCCATTGTCCAACACGAGCCTGGCCTTATTGTTTCGCCCGGCAATGCCAAGGTTCGGTTTGCTCATTTGACGAAACGTTGCTGCTGCTGCTGCTGCTCACAGCAAGGTTGTTGAGCCTTCCTTTGATGAGTGATCAATGAGCTGTTTGTGGATTTGCTTTGATTTTATGCACTATTGCTTCAGTTCAAGTAAGTATTCTATCAAATTGATGAATTTATTCAATATTACATTGTGAAATAATTGTTGATAATGAAAAATTAACAGTATTAATATCTATTAATATCAATGAGAAGATAATTTTTGGAAATCAAAAATTAATTTTTCGTCGTTAAGTAAATACATTCCTTGTTTAGTCAGACATAATATAATAATTGATTTAAGAATCAAAATCTTAAGGTGCAGTTTCTCGCAGATTTAGCTTTCATCATAAAGATAAAGCAAGAAGATACTAAAATAACTTTTCATATACCCACAAAACCTAAACATAAACTACATTTCCCTAAATCTTACACCAAAAGTAATCGTAAAAGCTCAGAGCCAAACTTCATCTCATAAGCCATGCAAAGCAACGATATCATACTATGAGTAGAACCAAGCAAGAAAGCAAGCAATTTAACGTAAAATCGAAAATCTCAAAACGTAGGAAAAGTAAAGCATAGTCCGAGATACGCGTACAGCCGGAATAAAATCAAAACAGTCATCCGCCGACCGTCCAATTTATTTCGGCGAGCGTGCACTGCTTACCCAAGAGAAGCCGAGTAGTAGTAGTAGTAGTATATAGGTAACAGTTGGCTTGGCGGCGCGTCAGTCTCTTGCCTTCAACGCGATATTGCATTAGAGCCCCTCGAGGGACGATGACACGGGTTTACAGGAACGCCAAAACGCAATCGTGTAAACGTAGCCGCAATTTACGAGCCGCCGCAGAGGCTATTGCGCGACGCGTCGTGTTAAGTTTGCTTTTCCAAAGCTTTACACTCTGACGTCTCTTTCTCTCTCTCTCGCGATTTTCCAAGAGTTTGGATATATATCTCTCGTCTAGTTGTTCCTTTACCTTCTGTCTCGATCTTTATACTCTTTTATTTTTTTTTTTTTTTGTCCAACTACTTTTGTACTTCAAATTTCAAGTTACTTGATTTCTTTTAAATTTCACACCTTGCTTTTATACTTAATTTTAAATTTTGCATTTTATTTATTTATTTTTTTTTTTTTTAGGGAAAACTATAATAGTTAGGATTGAAATTTTGCAGTTTGGATTGTCAGCTTAAAAATCTTTAATTGATTTCAAATAATTTGAATTTTTCTTTTGATCTCTATAATGCCTTAGTTGGCAAAGCGACAGTTTTGCAATTTACAGGTCGTGAGTTCGATTCTTGGCGTCTGTTAACTGAGACATGCAAGACCTTAAATATCGAAATACGCTCAACATAAAGTGTAAAAAAGGCTTTTTTAAAGAAAGTCAGTTTGTACGTTCTTCTCTTATGCTGGATTGACTAAATCATTTGTTTTTTTTTCAAACAATTAATATTTAATTTTTTTATATTTTTCTTTTTTCTTAATTTAATATTATTATTAAAACTGTCATTCAAACGTAGTTTTGAATGAACATATAATTAGTTTATACGAAAAATTTTCTCAATAATCCCAAATAAATTTTCCTGTAATCATCTATTTATTCTGAGAAACGCAATCTTTAAGCTAAACAACGCGTAACATTCACCATAGCCAAAAATAAACTCGATCAGCTCGTTACTTGTCGTGGCTTCTCGAACTTAATTACCCGAACGATGATTCTCGCGACAGCCTCGTTGGAACGATCTAACAAAGACTAGATTGCTGACTAGTTTATGCCCGGATCGCGGTTGATTTTGGCTGCTGCAGTAACGCGAGCTTGGTTTTTCGTGACCCGCACGAGCCTTTGCTAACTGAATAGATGTGTTACTTGGCTTTCAGCCAGTCAGTGTTTCGGTCCGTCTATGATGACGAGAAGAGTTGCTGCTTTACTTTGGGATTACATGGTCTCATTTTTCCAATGCAAGTCGCGTCAAACTGCGAAAATGAGAAGCTACCAAAATTTATAGCAAAGCCACTCTAGAGTTTTGTCTTTATGCTTGTAGCTCTTTTTTCTTCGATGTACTCTTTCATACCTGTTAAATGTTTATTTATTTTTTTTTCTTCTTGTTGATATAAACATAAGTCTTACAAGTACTTGTTTTTATATTATTGAAAAGAAAAAAAGTTTATAGACTGTCGATAAAAAAGTTGAATAAAATCAATGAATTCTTCATTGTTAATCAAATACATCGATTATTTTAGAGAATGCCATACAAATAAGTTTTTTAGATTCTATTCGCACAACTTTAATTTGTTGTTTCTTTTCCACATTCTA
This sequence comes from Leptomastidea abnormis, assembly GCA_030522805.1. Classification (NCBI taxonomy): domain Eukaryota; kingdom Metazoa; phylum Arthropoda; class Insecta; order Hymenoptera; family Encyrtidae; genus Leptomastidea; species Leptomastidea abnormis. Next base: position 7,017 of record JAPYZE010008463.1, read on the forward strand.
CATAGATAATAATATATTATTTCAACATTTCAATTGATAAAACTTTAATAACAGACAAATTAGCAAGAGAATAGAGCTGACTATAAAAGTAAGTTTTGATTCAGAAGGCAACAGTTTGTTTGTTTTCTAAATAAAGTTACAAAAACATTTTATATTTTTCATTCATATTGATTACATAATTATACAAGAAAAATAACTAACATTTAAACTGAAAATTTTTCAAGCAATACATTTATTCTAATATTTTAATAATTACGTCATTTGCAAACACTTGCACTTTCTCATTTTATCTCTGCAACAATAAGCACCTAAAAAAATTAATAGCCTTTATAACACATTTATAAAAGCAACTCAAACCCTTTAACAAACAGCATAAACTTAATAAAAGCTCTTAAACTGACATCGCGCTTACCGAAATAACTTTTACGAGCTGAGCAAAGATGTACCTGCCAAGAACTCGTGACGAGAAGAGGTACGTCATTACGGATCAACGAATATCTACATAGTTTGCAATTTATACATGAGAGATTATTTTGAAAGTTTAAACCAGGTAATTAATTCTATATCGACGTTTATTAGCTGTAAAAGCTGATGAATCTACTATACTGATACTGGGCGAAATTACTACAGTGTATTGTACCAGCTAGTAAAATATTGTATTTGGTACTTAAATCGTGCAATCAAATTATTATTTATATATCTGTGTATAGATATCTGAAATCTGTAGCTACTACGCAATGAGAACGCTATAATAAAAGTATCTTGAAAGTGTTTCTGCTTTTCAATATTATTCGATCTCTGCAAGACTGATATTTTTAATTTGTTAGCTATTTTTTACATTACTAAACTTTTTCATTTTATTTGACAAAAAATCATATTACTTTGGTCTGCTAAAACAAAAATAAAAAAAGTTAAAAAAAAAAGAAAAAGGAGGAGCAAACCGCAAGTTCAGCTTTAAGATTTCTCACCTTAATTACTTGGGGGAAAATGGTCATCTGTGAGTGACGGAAAACATAGTCAGCTCGTAAAGTCGTCTCTATCTCTCACTCTTAGGTCTCGTGCTAAATATGCATACAGCAGCTCACCACGTAGACTACGACGATGACGACGACGACGGCGGTTGTAGAGCTAGAAGTAGGTAGTTTTGGACAAGCGAGATGACGATGACGACGACGACATGGCTTCTGTGTGTGCGTGGTAGAAAATTTTGAATAAATATTCATGCGTTCCTACGCGTTTGCACACTGAAGTAGCCCAGAAAAAGAAGAGAGAAAGAGAGAAACGAGAGAACTCACTAAAGAAAAAGACGCGGAAAGAGAGCAATTCTCTCATTTAAACTCTTTCCTTTTTTTCTCTTCTTCTTCTTCTTCTTCTTTTTCATTCATTTTTTGCCTCGCGCTATTTAAAGGAAGTTCACGCGGCAAACGAAGCGGAAGGGTCGATCCTTAAATTTGCAAACATGGCAATTAGAATGGTTACCTTGTATATGTTGAACTTTTCCTTGTATATATATATACGCGTATATGTACATAGATATACATGGCGATGATGGTCCAAAAAGTAATGTGAGTGTCATAAAATTTGAATGCATTAAATGCATTAATTCATGCGTTCGTGTCTGACTTTCTGATGTCTGGTATAATTTTCAAGGAACTTTGAGAAGAGCTTATTAAACATTCGTTATTTTTTAATGGTAATGGAATTGCTCTTTTTTAAAATTTAAATTTTCATATTTTAATTTTAAGAAACAACAAGAACAAAAAAAAAACAATTACATTAATTCTTGTTTTATAAATGATATCTGTATATTAAACAACCTTTTTTTTTTGTATTTACAATTTTTTGTTTCTCCCTCGACAGCATCAGTATTCTTACGCTTTTTTTTTCCATTACCATTTTACCCCCACAAACTGGCCTTCATATCATCAGATAAGCTACCCAAAAGAGCCAATAACTAGCAAGAGTCGGACAGTACCACATTGGAGGGTAAAAAGACCGTAGACGAAAACCTAACCAGAGAAAGCAAAAGGTAAAATGACAGGGAGAGAATCAAAAGAGAGAGGGAGAGATAAAGAGAGAAAAAAAAGAAGGTAAAAAAAAATTAGAGGATTTTATAATCAAAGAGAGCTTTAGCTCCAGCGGGCGTGCAAAAAGCTTGGAGAGAAAATTATGGATAAAGAGGAATGAGTGTATAGTCGCGTGGCATGCGCAAAAAGCTCTCTTTCTCTCTTTTTCTCTCTCTTACTCTATCTCTCAGTAAGCATAAGGTTGCGCTTGGGAATCGGTCCAAGTGGGTTGCGGATGGTCTTTTGTGTGGTTCTGAACGTGAGTACTGCGTCATTGGCTTGGATATAATGTGTATGTGTATGTATATAGTAGGTTGCTTTGTAACGATGCGTACATGTCAAGTAGAACATTGAGGAAAAGAAATCTAGGGTTTTTGTTGAAAATTTAAGTATTGATTAAATTTTCCGAGTTTTTCTTTGTTTTTAGTTACTGTAGTGCTGTTTATGAATTATTAATCGTCTTATGTTTTGCGATATACTTTCATAAATGAATTTTGCATTCTTTATCTAATTGTTTGTTTTTAAACTGTTTAAACCTATTCGTATATTGCTAAAATTAATTAAAAAATATGTAAAAAATTTTATATAAATTGGAAAAGTTAGCAAAGCACATATATTCATAATATAAATGCAAATAGTAATTATAACATAGATAAACAATAAAAATCATATTCTATGATAAACAGCAATGCACAAAAAAAAATTCAGTACACATGTGTCATCTCTCGTATAAAAATAATTTCACTTCATTCAATTTTCCAATAAAACAAACGTAAAAAAAGAGAGCGAGACATCCTTTTCGTTCCAACAAACATAAAAAAAAAAAAATTCTCATACTAGCCGAAACAAATTTACCATCGTCAACAATGAATAAAGACCGTATCCAAGCGCGCAATCAACTTTCTCTCTCTCTCTCTCTCTCGCAAGCTTCGAGCGTTAGCATATAGTATATACATTCTAGCTACCAACATCATTCGTTCACAACAACTAAAAATAAATAAATAAAAGAAACAACAACAACAATTCTTTCTCTTGCTTCTACAAAAAAAAAAAAATGCAAAAAATAAAAAAAAGGAAGTTAAAAAAAATGGCACGCATCAGAATGGCACATACGCACAATCACTCGTATACTGCATATATATTTCTCCAACAGCCTATACCATTCGCGAAGCAGGGAGGGAAGGGTACTGTAAAAAGAGAGAGAGAGAGAGAGAGAGAGAGA
>JAPYZE010008475.1:0-11712 GCA_030522805.1 Leptomastidea abnormis
TTTTACTTTTTCATTTATTTATTTTTTTTTTTTGTTTTTGGTTGAACACGTGTTTGATGCGAGCTTACCGATTTGTAATCAATGGATTTTAAAATTATTCATTTTTGATAAAAAAATTGTTGTTAGGTTGAATTAAGTTTTATACATAAAATTGTAATATTATTTACATAAGATTTTAATTTTTTCCTTTTTCAAATTTTTACAAACCATTACGCGAATTTGTCATTATTTTAGAGAAACTGATAAATAATTATAAATATTATAAAAATATATAAATATTTTGATATCTCGTCAGAGAGGTAGGTATAGATCATTGTTGTATCTCAAGTTCTTAGTGATAAGTAATAGATAAAAAGACTCAAATGCAGAATGGAAAAAAGTTTCCGACGAGACTGTTATAAGTAGGATGATGTCAACTACGTAGTAAATGTACATCATGTCTTTTATGAGTATACAAATCTTGAATAAAGATTAATACATGTTTATTCCAAATATTATTAATATTATTTAGCTATATGTAAAAAGAGTTACGTTTGGTACAAATGTAAACATTGTAGAAAAATATTTAATTACACCATCAATTAATAGTAATTAAAAAAATCGACTATGCATTTATTTTTGTTCTTTATTATCTTTCACGATATTGCTCGATTTGACGTTGATAACATTTAGTTTATTATACGTTGTAAACCTGTCGTTAACATTCGCAACACAGTTATTAAATTAAACTTAAAAAAGAATTATAATAACTAAATAACTCAAAAATCCGTCTGATATCAAAATTTAATAAAATTACAAAATATGTTTTTAATAATGGCACTAAAAGTTGTTCATTTGTAAAAATAAATTTGTTTCTATAAAATCTTTATATCCTGAAAATGATATAACAGCTTTTAAATACCTCGCGACCATTTAAATCTTCCCGGTATTTTAAAAGTCACATGACGTCACAAATAAACACATGCGCGCGCTTCTTAAATGCTTACAACAATGACCGCTTGTCGCGCTAGCAATCAGCTCTGCTCCGGTGTCCGGTTGTTTTTTATTAGAGTTGAGGTTGAGTTGCGCGGCTTACCGCAACAACTCAATTTTATCAACTGATTTTTTGTATAATTAATTACTTTTTTTTATTTATTCTTATTGCATTTGATATTGTTTAAACTGTGATTGTTTACTTAGACATAAGTTAAAGTGTAGAAATAGTTCAATTGGCTGTAGCCAAGTAGATCTTTGTAAACGTATGCATAACGACAAGGACTTTTAACACTGTAACAAGTGTTATTATTATTTTATTAAAAAATAATCAAGGGCTACTGACCCTATCTAATCGTCCAACATGTACGCCGATGAACGTAAGTATTACCTTCTTTTAGTTAATTTAATTAAAAAATTACATCAAACAAGCGGCTTAACGAAACATAACCTCAAACAACATTTACTCTGTATAAAGAAAGAGTAGTAAAAATTATTTCTTATTACTTTGTTATTATCAGCTGAGACTTACGAGGACGAAGAGACAGAAGAGATCTCTTCAAAGCTATGGCAGGAAGCTTGTTGGATCGTGATAAACGCCTACTTTGACGAGAAGGGCTTGGTACGTCAACAGCTCGACAGTTTCGACGAGTTTATCGAGATGTCTGTGCAGCGTATCGTCGAGGACTCACCGCAAATCGAGCTGCAAGCTGAGGCTCAGCACACCACTGGAGAAATTGAAAAGCCAATAAAACATCTCGTTAAGTTCGAGCAAATCTATCTGTCCAAACCCACTCATTGGGAGAAGGACGGTGCACCTTCACCTATGATGCCTAACGAAGCTCGTCTTAGAAATCTTACCTATTCGGCACCTCTTTATGTAGACATCACTAAGACTGTTGAAAAAGATGACGATGAACCGATTGGTAGGTGTTTATTTTATTCATACAGTGTTATGTTTTTACTTTATTACATAACACTATTTGGCGATGAATTGTGTTAGATAAAGCATGTGTATAATAATTTTTGTATTAAATATTCACAGAGACGCAGCATCAAAAAACATTTATTGGTAAAATTCCTATTATGTTAAGATCAAAATATTGCTTACTTGCTGGACTGTCAGATCGTGATTTGACTGAATTGAATGAATGTCCACTTGATCCTGGTGGTTACTTTATTATTAACGGGTCAGAAAAGGTATGAATATAAACATGTGAGAGATAATTCAAATACTGTTAAAAATAAAGTACTCTTAATTAAATTTTGTTTTCATTTAAAATAGGTATTAATTGCTCAAGAGAAAATGGCTACAAATACGGTATATGTATTCAGTATGAAAGATGGCAAGTATGCATACAAATGTGAAATTAGATCATGTTTAGAACACAGTTCTCGACCCACATCTACATTGTGGATTAATATGATGGCAAAAAGTGGCGCTGTAAGTATATCTTTTCATTTATCTAAAACGTCAAAACTTTAAATATATCAGTTATCATTAATACTAATTGTTATTACTTTTATTATTTATAGAATATTAAAAAATCAGCTATTGGCCAGCGTATCGTTGCTGTTTTGCCTTATATTAAACAAGAAATTCCCATTATGATTGTATTCAGAGCACTTGGATTTGTGGCTGATCGTGATATTTTGGAACATATTATTTACGATTTCGATGATCCTGAAATGATGGAAATGGTTAAACCTTCATTAGATGAAGCTTTCGTCATTCAAGAACAAAATATTGCGCTAAATTTCATTGGTTCTCGAGGTGCAAGGCCTGGTGTAACAAAAGATAAACGTATCAAATATGCCAAAGAAATTTTGCAAAAGGAAATGTTGCCACATGTTGGTATTAGTGATTTTTGTGAAACAAAGAAAGCTTATTTTCTTGGTTACATGGTTCATAGACTGTTATCCGCCTCACTGGGTCGTCGAGAGTTGGATGATCGTGATCACTACGGTAATAAGCGTCTGGACTTGGCTGGTCCTTTGCTTGCATTTTTGTTCCGTGGTTTGTTCAAAAATCTCATGAAGGAGGTGAGAATGTATGCACAGAAATTCATTGACAGAGGAAAGGACTTTAATCTTGAACTTGCAATCAAAACAAAGATTATAACTGACGGGTTGAGGTACTCATTGGCCACAGGTAATTGGGGTGACCAGAAAAAGGCTCACTTGGCTAGAGCTGGAGTATCTCAAGTATTGAACAGATTGACATTTGCTTCGACATTGTCTCACTTGCGGCGAGTGAATTCACCTATTGGTCGTGATGGTAAATTGGCCAAACCACGTCAGCTTCACAACACATTGTGGGGTATGTTGTGTCCTGCCGAAACACCTGAAGGAGCTGCCGTTGGTCTCGTAAAGAATCTTGCTCTTATGGCTTACATTAGTGTCGGCTCACAACCTTCACCAATTCTTGAGTTCTTGGAGGAATGGTCTATGGAAAATTTGGAAGAAATAGCACCTAGTGCTATTGCTGACGCAACAAAAATTTTCGTCAATGGTTGTTGGGTTGGTATCCATAGAGATCCAGATCAGTTGATGGCTACTTTAAGAAAACTTCGACGTCAGATGGATATTATTGTATCAGAGGTGTCAATGATCCGAGATATTCGAGATCGTGAAATCAGGATTTACACTGATGCAGGCAGAATTAGTAGGCCTTTATTAATTGTAGAAAATCAGCAGTTACTACTTAAAAGACAGCATATTAATATGCTGAAAGACAGAGATTATAATAATGATGGGTAAGAAAGCTTTTTTAAAATCTGTTATTGCTTTGTTCAAAATATTTTATATTATTTATTTTTATAGATGGCAAGAACTTGTTGCTAGTGGAGTCGTTGAATATATTGATACTCTTGAAGAAGAAACTGTAATGATTGCAATGTCGCCTGACGATTTGAGACAAGACAAGGAGTATGCTTATTGTACGACATATACTCATTGTGAAATTCATCCAGCTATGATTTTGGGAGTATGTGCTTCGATTATTCCATTCCCTGATCACAATCAGAGTCCTAGGAATACCTATCAAGTAAAAATAAAAATTATTATTAAAACATAAAAAATTTGCTAATTATAATCTAACTAATATATTCATAAAATTACAATTTTTTATTTATAGAGTGCTATGGGTAAACAAGCTATGGGTGTCTACATTACAAACTTCCACGTAAGAATGGACACGCTCGCTCACGTACTTTATTATCCACATAAACCACTTGTCACCACCAGATCTATGGAATACCTGCGTTTCCGAGAACTGCCTGCTGGCATCAACAGCATCGTAGCTATTTTGTGTTACACGGGTTATAATCAAGAAGACAGTGTTATCTTGAACGCAAGTGCCGTTGAGCGTGGCTTCTTCCGATCAGTATTTTATCGTTCGTACAAGGACTCTGAGACAAAGAAGTTTGGTGATCAAGAGGAACAATTTGAAAAGCCTAATCGTCAAACGTGTCAAGGCATGCGTAACGCTATCTACGATAAGTTGGACGACGACGGTATTATCGCTCCTGGTATTCGAGTATCCGGCGACGATGTGGTTATTGGTAAAACCTTGACTTTGCCGGAGAACGAGGACGAAGTAATGCAAATTTTTCTTATCTAAATTAATTTTTAAATGTGAGCAGCATACAAATGACTCACCTTGCATATTTTTTTTATATTTTTAGCTGGACAGCACAACAAAGCGCTTTACAAAACGCGATGCTTCGACGTTCCTGCGTAACAGCGAAACTGGTATTGTCGACCAGGTCATGTTAACTCTCAACAGCGAGGGCTACAAGTTTTGTAAGATTCGTGTACGCAGTGTGCGTATACCTCAAATTGGTGACAAGTTTGCCTCGCGTCACGGGCAAAAAGGTACCTGCGGTATCCAGTATCGACAGGAAGACATGCCTTTTTCATGCGAAGGTCTCACACCTGATATTATTATCAATCCTCATGCTATCCCATCTCGTATGACCATTGGTCACTTGATCGAGTGCATTCAAGGCAAAGTCTCGTCTAATAAGGGCGAGATTGGTGATGCTACGCCGTTTAACGATGCTGTTAACGTACAAAAGATCTCCACCCTGCTTATGGAGTATGGCTATCAGTTGAGAGGCAACGAGGTCATGTACAATGGACATACGGGTCGAAAAATCAATGCCCAAGTATTTTTAGGCCCAACATATTATCAGCGTTTAAAACACATGGTGGATGACAAGATCCATAGTAGAGCTAGAGGACCTGTTCAGATTCTTGTAAGACAGCCTATGGAGGGTAGGGCAAGGTTAGTAAAAAAAAATAATTTTATTAAAAGTTTCATTCAATAATTCGTTTTGATATTTCTGATCTAAAATCTTTTGTAAATTTGATTTTATTTTATCCAATAATTATCTTTTTTACTTCTATAAATATTTTATAAATTTTAATCATTCTTTTTCAGAGATGGAGGTTTACGTTTTGGAGAGATGGAACGTGATTGTCAAATCAGTCATGGAGCTGCTCAATTTTTGCGCGAGCGCTTGTTTGAAGTTTCTGATCCGTACAGAATACATGTTTGCAATTTCTGCGGTTTAATTGCTATCGCAAATCTGCGAAATAATACTTTCGAATGTAAAGGCTGTAAAAACAAAACTCAAATATCACAAGTCAGATTACCCTATGCGGCAAAGCTATTGTTCCAAGAATTAATGTCAATGAATATCGCACCACGACTTATGGTCACTTAAGCGAAATTTAATAAACTTTTTCTTATTTATACATAGTAGGTGTAAGATATTTGTAATGTATTTTAGACATATTTTTTAAGAATTAAAATGATTTTTCATTTAAATAACATTTTCTTATTTACCCTTTTTAATTACTTTTTATTTAATTTATTTATGAGCTTAAACTATTTTATTTTAAAATTTATGACAAAATAATAAGAATTATAAAATAAACATTGATTTAGATTTATCTAAATCAAAACTATAAGATAAAAGTGTCTCTCTGCAGTATCTAAAATCAGAAAATTAAAATAAAAAATAAAAATCAATTAAACATTTGTATTCAAAATATCACACAATCTAAATTTTATCTACATGAAAAAATGCACTCCTTTTCAAAAACAATCTAAAATAACTTTATCACAACACACGAATCGCATACCTTTATCCACCACTAAAAAAATCAATCCAAATCAAAGCGATAATACATCGGGTAAAAGCAAGCTTTCAACATATATAGGTATGTACGTGAATATAAGGGAGAACGAAGAAGGGAGGTTACAATTCAAAAATCGTCGCTCAAAACAGAAAACGTTCGAAGCGCGCGCTTGCGCGCCTCCCTCCCACCCAATCTCCGCCCAGTTTAATCGTGACGTAGCAAACCACGTGACCTAGTAGGCGTCGCGCCGGGTACTTCCCCTACTCTCTTTACAAATACACACTTGCAACAAACACACTCCCACACAAGAGAGATAGTTGTGTTGTGAGACTACTGAAAGAGAGTGTAAGTAAAGCGGCCTTGGTAGTGGGGGGTTGTTTGGCAGCGCGACGGCCGTTTGTTTTAGTTGCCCGCTGCCAGCGGCCGAGAGACGAGGTGCTATCGTCGTCGTTGTTTGCTTTCTTGCTTGCTTGCTCGGTGTCGATCGCGAGAGCTGCTCTTGTGCACCTTGTTTCTCTTTATTCATTTCTTCATTAATATTACCGGTTACTGCTTCTTTATTCTCTACTTAAATCTTGTCGTCGTCGTCGTCGTCGTCGGTAAAAGGTGTATCCTCGGTTTTATAAACCAGAGATGAACGTGCGTGCAGCAGCGTTCGCGATATGTATGCGTCAAGCGCATTTGTGCCGATGATTACTCGGGATAACAGTAGTGCGATTACTCTTGTGCTATATAAAAGAGCCGGCTTATATTGGATGATGCAGTGAGATATATATGTACACACATACACAGCAGCAGCAGCTTTGTAATATAGTGTTTGTTCTCTCACGTTCGAATTGGTCTAACTCCAAGAGCCGCCTTCTTCTCTAACCTGCATACACAAACAACTCCACATATCCTTCTCATCTTTTCACTACTTACTTACTTACTTACCTTCACTTTTCTTGCACAAATTCCTCTTACCTATCTCTCTTCCGCTTATCCCAACGAACTTCCAATATCCTCTCTGGCGACCTGCTCCAACTTGAAAAAAATCCTCGGTGGAACACAGCTATTATCAAAGGCCTTGGGCACGTATGACCGGATTAATCGTGCTCCCATAAAAGTGCGGGCGTCTTGTCACCGACTCCTGCTCTTCTCATCATCATCTCCATCTAGGATCCAAAGCTCAATGTCTCGTCAATGTTGCTGGTGATGGCCGCAATAACAGCGAGCCAAGAATGTCGCGCCGCAAGCAGAGCAACCCCAAGCCATTAAAACGTAAGTTTTATATGTATCTTTTCTAATCATTATTTTCAATAAATATGGCATTATTATAATCTTTTATTCTATATATTGTGTATATACATTGAAGTATCTGATTGTGAGTGAATCGGTTGTATCGAATTAAAGTTATTTATCATAAATAAGCCAAGCTATTATAACATACACACAGAATAATATATTGTTTGACCGTTGCAAATTCTTAAAATATCATGATTTTCATCGAACGCACATTTTTTTTTCAACGAATGTGTGTCTATATTTGAAAACTCGCGTCTCAATGATCGCGCGCGCCCTCCCTATATACACATATACTAACGTCAGCTGACTTTTCAAAGCTTTGCTATGCTTCGCTTGCCGTTGACGCGCGTCACGTGGGCTTGTTGCTGGCCGCCTGCATATATAGTACACCGGCTTTGCTTAGATATAGGTACAATTTATACTTTACGTGCAACTGATGATGATGCTATTCGAGGTCGTTCGTGGAAATTTGCATGCAGTGTTGTTGTTTTTTTCGAGGAATATTATGTATTTTTTTTGTATACTGCTGTGTAGTCTTCGATCTTTAGATTTTAAATTGATCTATACAGGTTATTATGTGTACATTTAATATTATTTTGTTTGTGTAAGTATATTAAATCTATCCAAAAAATCAAGTTTCTTTTCGTGATAAAGCAATCTCGTACGCAGAAAATAAAAAAAAAAATTTGAAAAAAAATAAAATAAAATTGTAAGAAAGAAATAGAGTGATTAATGCACTTAATATACGAGCTGGTTTTATCGCTTATGTGTGTGCGTGTGTGTGTATGTTTGTGTCTATACATTTATACGAAAAAACCTATCGATCCCAGCATATTATTAATCTAATCAATTGATGGACTTTTCGGGTAAATTCAAATGAGCCACTCAAATACGAGAGATGTTGAGAGAAAGAGAGAGAACCGGTTCCCTCTCGCGCACTATGCGTGATCTCTCTTGGGATTATATTGTAGCAGTGAGATAGGGGGACAGAGGAACGACAACAGAAAATAATAAAAAAATATCTAGAGATAATAAGTACGGGGATAGGGAAAAAGTTCATAATATTTTTTTATCTGTGTATTAAAGTGATCATAATACAGCTTCGACGACTCTTTTGGCTTTATATTAGTTATTGTGTTCACAAGTGGTTGACCAACAAGTCGTTGCTTGTTCTGTGCACCCGTGACGCTGATATATATTTTTATTGATTGCACTTATATCACATGCAAATGGAATCTTGTATCTATAAAACTGCTGCAGAGCTTATGATTTACTTTTCAGAATTTTAGATTATCAATGTCGCTTGTATTAGCGAAAAGAAAGTTGTATTAATTTTAATAAACTGTTGGTCTAACGGAAATTAATTTAGCTATAATAATACGTTTCTTAAGAATCTGTGTTCAATGTCGATAAGCTTAGAATTCTTATTAAAACCATCTTTACCATAAATATCAAAACGACAGTTTGTCAAACTCACGGCAAGTCAACATATCCTGTGTATGATTTAGTGAAATGTTTCGTATGAAATATGAAGCTCGTAAAAAAATCACTATATATAGGTACGAGTTATCAATCACCGACAAAAAAGCAACCAAGTGTGACTCGGATAGAATCGATCGATTGAAATTTTTCATCTATACGAGTTTTGTGGTCCGAGATGACAGATTGTCAGTTTGTGTTGCGATTCGATTCTCTGCAAGCTTAAATTTGTAATAATCTCGTAAAAATATTAACTTACACTCGTTACGCAAAATTAATTTAAAAATTATCCATTGTTGTTTGAATATTTAAAACTAATTCTACCTTAAGTGTGTTTTACCGTGTCTAAAAAAAAGCCTTTAGAAATTCATTAAACATCATAATCATAAGAAAACAATAAAGCCTCATGCTGAGTCCGTAAATTAAAATAAAAAATGCAAAGAATACAAATTTTCAATTAAAAGGTGCATGTATAAAACAATTATCGAATTCGTTTGTAAATACAACAATATGTGTATGTAGGTATTCAAGTGAAAGTGCGAGAATTGATTAAGAGCTAAATTTCAAAAAAGTTTATTCAGCCTCGATGATAATAATTCGTTTATACATGGAATTAATGCTCTGGCACGCGTATTATTAGAATTTTTAAACAACAGTTTTATAAATATATCTATATGTATATTATCTCTCACGTTGCGACTTTTTCGTTTATCCGTTACGTGTCTAAAGTACGTGAAACATTTATAAAGATTGGCAGCGAGAAAAAAGAGCTCTGATCTATCTCTCGGATTAGTTAATGTTTTTAATCGCTTTTAGTATATATATTTATCACAGTTTCGAGAACGTTACCGATTAAGATTAGTATATTTTATACATTGTAAGACTTGTCTTAAATTTACACAGCTTGATTTTTCTTTATTATTTTTTCTTTTTTAATCAACTGCAATTATTTAATTTATTATTAAATCACGATTTGTTCGCGCATATTTTGAATTTTGTAATTTATTATAATTTTTTTTTTTAATATCGAGTGCAGTTTTTTTTATTATAAATTCTTATATTCAAGTTATCTTTTATTTATGTTATAAACATATTAAAGGCATTAATCATTTCTTACTCATATAATATTTTTGTAATTACACGATATTATATATATATATATATATATATATATATAATGAATTATTCACCACATTATCGTCACATTTATTATCACTAATATTCTAAAAATCATAATCTCACTATCATCTCTACCGTAACACGTATCAATTAAAAAAAAAAAAAAAAATCAACCTCACCCAAACACCAAATTTTAAAATCAATTCTCGTTTCTCTACCTTTCATTCATACCCCTCTTTCAAAACACACCTACATCTAAAAAATAAAAAAAAAAGAGGAGTGTGATTAAAAAATAAAAAAGTCAGGGCACGCTCAATAAAACAGCTCGTAACGCTCGTTGCTTCTCGGCACACTTCGAGCCGTGAAAACGACGCTAATGACGTGCCGGAGGCGGAGTCGGAACGTCGTGTTATGTGTCGGTATATGAAAGAGAGAGAGAGAGAGAGAGAGAGAGAGAGAGAGAGAGAGAGAGAGAGAGAGGCGCGTCCGCTAATAAAACGCGGTACCAGAGAGCATCGACGTCCCGCAGTGAGCGGCATGCGCCACTTATATATATATACGGACCCCCCTTGGTGCGAGAACCGATTGTCAAATTAATAAGCGATGATGATGATGATAATGATGGTGATGGTAAAGATGGTGATGCCACATTGGATGATGTGCTTCCTTAAACGGCATCTCTATATAATCCTGCGTCATTCTTGCTCTACGAGTATACCTATAATAATATATATGCTTGATAAAGGGGTTTTCCTTTACGCGTTTTGCTTTTCTCGTACTCATGGTGTAGTCTTTCTTTTTTTTTTATTCTTTTAGTGATGACTCTTTGGATGATTGTTGTTGTTGATCTTTTGTCATTCTTTAGTAGGGTGTGAAATCTTATTGATGTATATAAGATATATTGCTTGTGGTAATGGTCTTGCATTTAAATATATAGGTATATTGTTGATAGTGTAAATGGAATAAAAGATGCTTTCACTTTTTTTTTTTTAAATTTAATAATTAGTTCTTATAATAAGTTTTTTATTTTTTACTATAGATACGTATAACTATAAATAACTTTTTAATAGTATTCTTAAAACACTATAAATTATTAGTTCAAGTAAATTATAAAATAATCAAGACATATAAGACTTTTTCTTTTTTTTTTTTTTTTTTTTTTTTTAATGCAAGAACAAACAAGACTCGTTGAACAACGCTCAAGATAATCAGTAGAAAAGGCTTGAAAAAACCGAACCTAGTCAGACGCGGGGCATATAACACGTTTTATTATCGGTACATCCCCGATCTTTCTCTCCCCCTCCCCCCTTTTTTTTTCTCTCGGTGTAGTAGAATAGCGCGTTGCCATTCATCGCCCTTGTAAAATCACTCTGGCAGGTTTAATCTTGGTAGACGTATACGAAGAAGAAGAAGAAGAAGAAGAAGCTGGAGGCCTTCGGTAAAGTCGTATATATGTAGAAAACTGCAGCTGCGCGGTATACGGTGCAAAAACATATACTCCCAAGAGAGAGAGAGAGAGAGAGCAAGTGAGCCGATCAGATCAAAAGAGGAGGAGAGAGAACCTGATGAAAAAAAAAATAAATAAAAAAAAAAGAGGAGAATGAGGCAGGAGGATAGGTTGTTGTTGGGATAGCAATCGAAACAAAAGAGTCAAATCTCTCTCGCGAAATGAGGCGGAGAGGAGGAGACCAATAAAGCGCGGACCTTCCT
>JAPYZE010008481.1:0-10464 GCA_030522805.1 Leptomastidea abnormis
ACCATACATTGCGGAAAAACTCCTTCCCTCCCCCCCCCCCATTTTTTTTTGTCAGATCAACGTCGAACTCTGGCTTAAAAACTATAGCCCTGCAGGTCGTATATATATACATACACAGAAGCTCCACAAAAGCTATACAATAAAAAAAAAGAAAAAAAAAATATTATTGTCCTATACACACTATGACCGTCGTCACCGCATTTTCACCTTCGATAAACGAATCTCAAAAAAAATATTCCAGTTAGCCGGACTTTCGATAGATCCCACGTATACCCAACATAAATCACCAATCCTTCCTTCTACCCCCCTCCTCCCCCTTAAAAAAAAACATGGAAAAACCGGAAAAGCTAGAGTGCTCGGGATCTAGGGGGTTTGAAAAGTCGCAAACTACCCATCAAGCCAGGGGATAATACCCCAAGTTAATGAGAGTCAAAGTGCCGAGAAAGAAAAAGAGTAAAAAAGAACACACACATACACAGGTAAAGTAGTATACAGTAAAGGGAGAGGCGTTATTACATTGTCATGCATCTCTGAAAAGAAAACCAGAAAAGCTTACCCAGAGCATACACGTACACACATATACCTATATATAAAGCTATGGCAATAGCGACGGATTTTTCCTATAAACCTTCCTTCTCTTTCACCCCTTTCTCACACAAACCCCATCTCCCTATATATATACAGACTTTATCTTCCAGCCTCGTGGTACCAATACATATATCCTCTGGATCTCTCTCGCTGTAAAGCGCCGATATTGTTTCAGGTGTTCGCTCACACGTGTGAGTATACTTATATAGGTATAGAAGGAGGAGGAGAAGGAGGAGGAGGAGGAGGAGGAGGAGGTGAGCAATATGACGCGATGAGCAAGGGCAGAAAGCAGCAGCAGCAGTAGCAGCTAGCTATATAGCTCTATCTGTATGATGCAGCAGCCAACCGTGACTCCGCACCGTTGGACGCCGCTATACCACCACCAAGCTCGGTTCTCATTACGATCCCCAAGCGCACGTGCCTGACTCTTTCACTCTCTGTTGTATATACCTATAGGTGTATTCTAGTCCGCCCCCGCGGGCTGTATAGGTAAGGGAGAAAATTTTGCAATGTTGCAAGCGTACCTATGTGTGTATAGAGAGAAAGGGGTTTGTTTACGTGCGTTTATTACTCTTTTTTTTAGACAGGGGGATATAGCTGCTGTTTGATTTTCGGGATGTGTTGTGGAGTCGGCTGGTTTTACGGATGAGTTAAGAGAAAATTTTGTTGTATAGAGAAATATAAAAATAAAGTTGGGTTTTTGATGTGGATAGATTGGGTTATTAGGAATAAAAGATGATTTTTAATACGATAGAGATTATGTTGTTTTGTGTTTTTGATGACTATTGTTTGACTTTTACTTTTGACAGTTTAACTTATATTTGAGCAAGAAAATTGTTGGAATTTGTCAAATGAAAGAGATACCGTAATTCTGGTTTTGTGCTACTATTATGGCACGCGCGTTTTACTGCTAGTATATATATATATATATATATATATATATATATATATATATACACACACTGCAGACCTATAGATTACTTGAATTACTGAACTTTGCTAATTGGCCAATGTGATGGCCTTTGATGAAATGTCGTAGATAGAGAGATGCTTGGTTTGAGTTATGCTGAAGTAATGAAAGATTTGTCATTTTTATTAATTTTTTTTTTTTTTTTTTTTATAAACTGGTTGCAGATATAAAACTTTGAAAAAAAAAAAAAAATTGGGTTTTAAATTGAAATGAATGTTTATATTTGAATAAGAGATAAATTATAGTTGAATGTTGTTAAGTGATAACTTTATTTTAAACTTGTACAAATTTAGCTGTACCTACATATAAACATGCAATAATCAATGTAAATATTAACTCAGCTGTAAAGTTATAATTTATTATTTAATTTTTTTTTTTTATTTCATTTAGAAATATAAATCCGTATCTACTGTGTAAATAACAAAAAAAATATATGCTGAGCAAAGAATAAACAATTATAATTTTGAAGTGTCCGTTAACGAAGAGCCAATTATCTCATATAATAATGATAATAATTATAATCTGATACTAAATGTAAACAAAATTATTATTTAAAAAAGAAATAGAAAAATTTTGATAACCAGCATATTAATTTACACTCGAGTTGTCTGTGTGTATGTACGTACATCCGACAAATTTTGCTCGTCAATTGCACCTCACCTTTTTCCACAATCCAAATACATACAGACACGTCGGACTTACAAAATCAATAAAAAAAAAAAAAAAAAAAAAAGAAGTAAAAAGAAAAAGTATCCAAGTTGCACAAGCCCCGTGACTGTGTAAGTGTATGAATGTATTTTTCGCGGTATGATGGTGGTAGTGGGTGCCACTTGGCATTTGGATCCGGAAAAGAAGGTTACACGAGCCGCTGATTCTTTACGAGTCGGTGCGTTTCTCGCTATATACTCCACCTTCCATACCTACTTCTTTCAATCCTTTTGCTATATATACTGTTGCTGCTGCTGCTATACCTACTGCCCTGCGCTGTCCCTTTAAATAACGAGAATATGTCTGCTTATCGGTCAGGCTAGGATTGCGTGCCAAGCAATATATAGTGTATACATGTATATATACACATATAATATACCCTAAGGGAGGATGTATAGAAACGATAAATATAAATTTTCGATTTGTAAGTCTATCAGCGTTTGGAATATTTTTATTCACCTACAGGTCTCGATCGGTATTATCAATTCGCCACGACAAATTGCTATACGTCTTGTATATATTATAAGAAAGAAAATAAATATCAAATAGCAAACAAATATTTTGGCAAAGATTTTAAGAAAATATGAGAAAATTCATATAATGTAATTTTTTACATTTCTTTTGTAAATTTATATAATCGGGTTGGATTTTAAGATTTTTTAAAAAAATGTCTCGCTTAACTGTCAGCAATATACATGTTCAATACAAAGAAATAAAGAAAAAAAAAGAGACAAAGTAAAACTCGCGAACAAAAGAGTCGCAGTTAACAGTGAAATTTTCACCCGTTAAAACAGAAAAAAAAAAAAAAAGAATTCCGTCATGAAATAGCCACGAGGTGTCTTTTGTAAGCCTCGACCAAGCAATAATAACAATTCTCTCGCTCTCTTTGGCCTTAAGCAAATTCTAGACATATACATACACAGCAACAAGTATACACTTGAACAAATACCACTTCAGTACCTATATTACCGATTACACAAAAAACAATAAAAGCCGCACGAGAAGTAAAAGAGCAATAGAACAGCTGAGAGGGTGAACAAGCTACTCATATATATACATAGCCATACGCGATACATAACGTCACTCGTTCAATCCAATCAAGGCCAACAATATGTACATATATACGTATACGCATGACAAAAAGCTCGTTTTATCAAAAATCGCGTATACGCACACATGACACATATTGTTCAATCACCAAAAACTACCAACGCATGTAGTTACCATTTATTTTCTCCCAAAAACTGAGTACAAGCTGCAGCTTTCACAGTTTCGTATTAATGCTAAGGTAAGAGATGCAACAATAACTCTCTCTCTCTCTCTCTTTCTCTCTAATTAATATTTAGTCACATCTTACTTTTATTGCTATTTTTGTTTATACTAATTTCATTTTGTATTAAAATTGTATTGCTTGTGGCCAGATGGGGCTATATACCCCTTGGTCCCAAATAAACCTAATATAATCTAATCTAATCTAATCTAATCTCTCTCTCTCTCTCTCTCTCTCTCTCTCTTTCTTTCTCTTCCTCTCTTCCATTCGCAATTTTTGTCTTTCTTTTTAACACAAGTCGTATATATAATAAACTGCAAGTGCATAGTACACGTTTATGCAAATACAAGTGGCACATACACACAAAGTAACGCGAGTATACCTACTCGCTAACGAACGACGTTATATACACATACACACGTATATATACCTACGGCTGAACAAACGCACTCTATATATATGTAAGCTCGAAAATGTACCTGGCCATTGTTATATTGCACTCCCTTTTCCTCTAGCTAACTCACTCTCTCTCTCTCTCTCTCTCTCTCTCTCTCTCTCTCTCTCTCTTTGCTACCCGTAGGGTGGGGTGGCGTGAAATGAAGCGTTGAAAAGTTTTATTCGCAGGAGCTGCTGCTGCTATATACTATACCTATGCTGCACAAACGTGTAAGGACGTTATTAATGTGAAAGGGAAGTATAGGTGTGTATGTGTGTGTGTGGGTGCGAGGAGTGGAAGAGCTCGAGGGGATGTAATGAGGAACTGAGGTGGGCTAATTAATTTTACGATCGATGGGCTTTTGCTGTGTGTTATGTGTATGTGTGTATGTGTGTATATGTGTAGTGGCTCCTTTGATAGGGTATTGTTGACTGGTTTCCTTTACTTATTATCGTTTTTTTCTTTTTTTTTTAATTTTGTGATCGTTAAGCTTTTTGTTGAATTTTTCAAGCTGCGAATTATTGAATGAACATTGTTTTGTTTGATTAATTAAATTATGAATGCTAATAATTGAATAATACAGTATGAATATGTAAAAGGTTATTATGATAATTTTCTTTTTTTTTTTTAATTTATAGCGAAGTTAATATAACATATATTTTAATTTGACGTATGATACGTGTGTAAGCAGGTACTAATTAGTTTCTATTTTTAAATTGTGCTTTTTGTTGAAAAGGGATAGGTATACGTATTGTATAAGCTTTTGTTTGAGCTATTTAAACCAGCTAATTATTATGGACAGATAGGATGAATACTTTATTGACAATTATATTATATCCTTTGATGATGAAATATGAATTGAATGATTTGAAAATAGTATATATGAAAATGAATGTATGGTATAGAAGTTATATATAGAATATGAATATGATATTTTCATATTTATTCAATTTTGTTTTTATTATTTTTTTATTTCAAAAATTGTTAAAATACGATATTGGATTGAATCGATTTAAAAAAATTTTTAAAATAACTTTTATACAATAATGAAAAATAATAAAAATAAAAAAATAAAGTGAATATATGAATAATAATAATTTGAAAGGTCCTGGATAGTACATGGGTTTTAAATGACATTTTAGAGCTATTACACACTTAACATCATTAGCGAGAGCTGCAGATTATAATTTTAATATAATTACTATTACAAAAGCTAACTAAAATTTTCATAATTTACTACTTCTTATTTTTCTTTTTTTTTTTTAAATTACATTAAATGCAATTATCAAAATTCGAAATAATATTCATAATATACATAATGTCATTATTATTGAATATGATCGACTAAATCGACAGTTCATTTTTGGTTCATTTTTTATATTTATAGATAGATGAGGATCAAATTGTATAATCGTTGACGTACAGGTAAATAAAAGAAACTACCCTCGTAGCTAAAAACTAAAGCTAAAAAATAAAGATCAATACAAAAAAATTTATAGAAAAAAAAAATTAAATTAAAACGCCGAACATTTCTATGTATCCGAACAAAACGATAAAAATATATATATATATATATATATATATATATATGTCAAATATTTTATTTTTATCGCAACAAAAAGAAAACGACAACTCAACACTTTTATCGTCATCGCAAAAGAAACCAATAATCGAGACTATTATAGTTAGCTCAAAACACACACACACACACACACACACACACACAGAAAAGTAGAACAAAGTAATATCAGTTATAAGATTGACAACTACAAAAAAAAAAAAAAAAAAATACATCTGCGTAACACGAAACCACAATTTCATAGAACGAAAATTATTTTATTGCTGTTAAAGACACAGACAGCGCGTAATTACACAAGAAGATAAGTTTAATCGGAAGGTCTCGGTGAAAACTGAGTCTCTATATATAAACGTCTCTAAACATCTCCACAATAACTCATAGCGGTCAAAGCATTTATCCTCTCTTATATCTATCCATAGTTCAATGATTTTTGCTCTCTTAAATATGTCAATCTATCAACGCAATACCACATAATATATAGCTCACTGACGGTGACAACAACAACAATGTTGGTCGCGTCTTCGGATTTCACGCTCTAATAAGAGACATAGGCACAAATTTAACCGCTTTTATATAGTATATAATATATAGATATAGGTACGTATACCTGTATAAAGTCGAAAGTAGGTGTGCGGGTAAACCCCCCCCCCCCTCTCTGCGGTTTTTTGGTATATCACGACACAAATTGCGAAAGAGTAGGTACTCAGGTGAGAGAGAGTGAGTGAGAGGAAAGGAGAGTAAGTGAATTGAGATAATGGAAATTAATTCGTTGTGAAATACTTAGCGAGAGAGCTTTTTTTTTTAATTTTTTAAATCAACTTGTGGTTGTATTTGTATAATTTAGAGAGGAAATATATAAGTATTATAATAATGTAAATGTAGAGGTGTTGATTTAATTTGAAAAAATGTGTATAATAAAGGGGAGAAATTTAATGTCAGCATATTATACACACACACACTCTTGCTGTCAAGTGAATTGGAAAATGTTTGGATAATCGGATACACTGATGACATTTAATAATCGAGATCTATAGAAAGCTCAGGGTGTGTGTGTGTGTGTGTGTGTATAATAGTATATAGAGAGAAAGAGGAGGAGGAGAAGAGGGAGAAGCCATTAATACCTATTGTTCGAGAAGGGAATTGCCATTTTGACGTACTATTAATGCTGTGAAAGGACAGTTTTGCGCTATTGAAATTCGTGTGCTATACTGAAATAACGTTAATAGGACAAATAATTTTCTGCTTGCGATATCATTATTTATTTCTTTCCCTCTTTTTTTTCTTTTTTCTTTACTTAATTAAGGCAAGCGTAATAAGAAATGAAAAATTTTATGATATGCGATTGTGTTCTTTTTTTGTCAGTTTTGTTAATAAAGGAATTTGCTAACTTCAGCTGGAATAATTTCATTTCTTTGAACGACTAAATTCATAATGTGCGTTTTCGTATTCATCGTTTTTCATTTTTTTTTGCATACTATCGTTCATGCTAAATATTTTTTAACTCTTTGATTGTTAAAAATCAATTTCGCAATTTAATTTCATTTATTTATACTTTTTTTTCTTCAAAATACGTAACATAGTCGTACAAAAAAAAGTTTTAAATTTTTAATACAATAGCTTGTTCTAAAAAAAAAAGGATTCTTAAAACAACGGAGTTTTCTGAATTTTTCAATTTAATACTTCCGTCATCAAATATTAAGCACAAGCACGCTTTATTTACAAAAAAAAAAAAAAATTGTCGCATTCGTCATACATAACAAGGAACAAAAGAGATCCAATTCCCAAATCATAAAATCCTCAAAATAATCCGAATCCCAAAACAACACACACACGTCCGAGCTTACAAAAAAATGTTAAATATTAAATAGATATCACTCGACACTTTGTAAACTAAAATTAAAAAAAAAAAAGCTAATCCACAGTGAACTCCGCAGCTAAGTTCATTATACTCAAACATTCTAAAGACCACAATTTTTGCAAGCTCAGCACATCACAATTACGTCCACATTAAACATACATACATACATACCAAAATATGTATATATACCTTCATTTGTACAAACCAATAAACCGCAAACAAAGCATCTATATATAAGTATACCATCAAGTATAAACCTCTAACTTACACACTCATATAATCGTTTACGCGCAATAAGCGAATGTTGTCCCACTGACCTCCCACATATATATACCTACACCAAACACACAGTAGGCTATATAGCGTATCTCCATCATATAGCCGTCAGCACATCCGTCACGCAACCAGCCTACCGACTAATGCATCTACACATACACACACACACACACACACACACACACACACACACACACACACACACACACACACACACACACACACATTGCGAAGCTGCTCGCTGTCATTGCGCTCTTCTATATTTTACCTGACATTTTTTTTATTTTTTTTTTTGCTTATTCATCCTCCCGTAATCAAGGCTCTCGAGACGAGAGACGATTCGTATATATACGCGTATTTTTTTGGGTATGTATATGCAGCAAGTTGATGTACATACTTGAAAAAGCACTGAGATGTTATATGTAAAGAAGAGAAGAAACTGGCTAATTTTGTCGGTTGTAGTTATACGTGCGTTATATACACCACTGCTTTTAATTTTCCCCTTTTACCCTTAACATTTTATTCTTTATAGTCTTATTTTGCTCTTTACGGTATATTAAAGCTGCATTAGAAAAAGCTCAGTTATTATAAAGTGAAAGGAGCTTTTTCAAACGAGCAAAGCTTTTTAACGTGTTGGATCGGTTGCTCAGATAAATTATAATGTACGAGTGCGTAAGAAGCTTTTTGCAATTTCGTGCGCAAAATTCAGTTTTGCGCACTGAAAATGGTGCGCAAAAGGGCAAAGGGTACTTTTCCGCACGGCGTTTATTTTGCACAGGAATATTTTTAATTTTAACTATTTTTTTATATTGCAACACATTTCTATTTTTTAAATTATTTTCCCCCGTTGTAGTTACACCGGGGCTTCGCCCCTGGACCCCGCACATACTTTTCCTTCTTACAACTTAAACTAATGATATTTGAATTTTGCTCACTCATTGCAAAAAATAATGTTTGCAACTCGGATTCATACTTTCCTCTTTCGAGTAATTTTCTTACACTCGTCCGAGTTCACTTTCGAATCATGCGCGATGATCACTACTCGTGCGGTAAAGTTACTATTTTGATAATCCGTGCGTAAAGTTCGATTTTACATACGCAAATAATGCATAAGCAAAATCGAAATTTACGTGCGTAGTATCAAAAAATACCTATTGTTCGATACTTACACGAGAAATAGATTCTTACCTCGTGTGAAAACGCCACACCAGACTACAATCTAACTTTTCGCACTTGTATCGGAAAATACTGTTTAACGAACTTTCTTATTTAAATCTTGTCAATCGAATCGTGTTATAGAATATAATACCAATTTTATATTATCACTGTTTAACCCCTTAAGCTATACAACAATCTACATAAATTTAAATTCAAAATTAAAAAGCTCTCGCGTCATATATTGGTTTTTTTTTCTCGATTACACGTTTATAATTCATATAAGGTAGCAGAGTTACATAGCCAGTCCTAAAATTCAAAACTTCAACTAAGTAAGTTGGTATTATATATAATACGTACGTATATGTGTATATAGATGTATATATTATAACTCAGCCGCAGGCTATGTCGTTCTATATTTACCGCAGAGTCATATACACACTCACACATTTATCGAACTTTGACAATGCAAACGTGTAGCAGGAGCAACAGTAGCAGCAGCAGTAGCAGCTCTTGCGTATATCGTACTCTGCATTATAACGAGCCAAGGCATCGATTGTATGTAAGTGTAGCAAGAGAAGGTATATATATATACACCCTTCAGGGCATTATATACATATAACTATTAGTATAAATATAATATAATATGCTATTGTTTGCCAAAGTTATTTGCAAACTGAAAGATTATTATTATTAAAATTATAACTATATTTACAAGAGATGAATACAAAAGGAAATTTATAATAAAAATTAATAAAAAAGAAAATTTGTAAAAAATTGTAATATCTACAAGATTACAATCTACTATGTAGCTTGTATTAACTCCCTTTAATTATCCAACAGGCAAATCTAAGAGATAAAAGCAAGTAAAGAGAGAGAGAGAGAGAGAGAGAGAGAGAGAGAGAGAGAGAGAGAGAGAGAGGTAGAGAGAGAAAGTATAAAACAATGGATGGTGCGAATGATAAGTGACGTATAATGGGATAAGTAAAGGGGATGTAATGTTCTCTCTCTCATCGTAAGAGAATTAAACTCCGCTTGTGCACACACACACACTTACACAATTACGTGACACGTGCACATAATAAATTTAGCAGCGTGCTCTTACATAGTTTTACGTAAAATGACTCCTCTTTTCAGGAATGTGTATGTAGAGGTATATTTACGAAGAAGAAGAAGAAGAAGAAGAAGAAGAGGTGTAGAGATGGATGGACCCGAATTGGTGCAGTTTCCGGAAGGAACTGACTTTTGCTTTACTATACGCTATGCGGGAAAAGGTAAAAAAAAAAGGAAAAGAAAAATAAGGAACAGAAGGTAAGAAAAGGGTATATATAGCTGAGGAAAAAAGGTGTTAGCAATGGCAAGTATGTGTATGTGTATGTGTATGTGGTGTATCGGTAGCGATCGAAAGCTAAAAGAGAGAGATAGAGAGAGAAAGAAGTTGACTTGCTCTTCCTGACACGTTGGTAAGACCGGCATTATAGAGTGAGAGTGAAATAGAAAGAGAAAGAGAGATAGGTAGATAGATAGATAGTAGGGAGGTGCGATTCTACTCGAGTACTCGAAAATCATCCGATACTTTTTTTCCGAGTATCGGAGTATCGAGTCATTTTTGTAAATATCCGAT
>JAPYZE010008486.1:0-13257 GCA_030522805.1 Leptomastidea abnormis
ATTTGACCCACAATTACTTAGTATTCGGCGATAACAATATTAATGAAAATAATGCAATAATTGCTCGATTAATAGACAGACGAAAAGTGGGGTAATTTTTAATTAATTTTTGCAATTTTTTTTCTGCTATCTAATAAATTAAAAATTTATTCTGATGGTAGAATATAGACTTAGGACTATGAAGAAGCCACTAAATTTTTTTTCTAGCCAAAAAAACCAAAAATTGCGACTTTTATCGTACTTTGTGTAGTTGAACCTCAGCAATCGTGTAGTTCAGCCCCGTGACTTTTTCTGTAAAAACTGTAAAAAAAGGTGACTTTAATGATTGTGGTCTACAAGTCACAAATTTTAATATTTCGACTTGAAAATAATTGAGGGGCTTCCTGACATCTCAAGTTTGAAGTCTGCATTTTTTGGAAACTTATTTCTTTGATTTAGTTAGAGAAAAAAATTGCTGAAGAAAAAACGTGTAGCCTAGCCCCTTTCTCCCCTACATATTATCACAAGGTATATACTATCTTGCGCTCCAAGCAAAATAATTAAGGCTGTTTAAATAAAGTACTTTTTCGCCCACGTGTTACATTGGTACATTTCTCGCACTCTTATCCAAATACGCACGGTTTCATTAGTTATTGACACAAATCACACGTTCCACGAATTTTAAACTTACTAGTAAAGTAATGCTGTCAGTAAACTTTTTTTATGACATAATAGAAAAAAAAATTGTTTATTCATCTTATGTAAAGTCTACCTTTTATTCTGATTTGAATACTGATTTTCACAGCAGGTAAAAACTAAAAAGAATTTTTATCTTTCATTCAAAATTTATTCATTTAAAGATAAAGTATTCTCATTTGAATTTGAAACAAACACAGAGCGTAATTTGATGAGGTAAATAGAGAACTAAACCAGTTATTTTTTAATATCTGCTCCGAAATTTAAGTTAAAGATACTTAAGTTCAACTTCATCGTGAATTGTAATATCATGAAAAAAATAAGAGTATAAATTTTTTTTTAATTTGTTGAACTTGAATATTAATTTTTATATAAAAAAGACCAAATCTTAAGATTTATGTGGTAATTAAATTTAAAAAAAATATTGGTTTTAAAATTATTATTATTTTTTACATTAACACTTTACAATTTTTGTTAATTTAAAAAAGAAAAAAAAACGTACTTGAATTGCATTTGAGCAAATTTTTTTTTATTCCCGACCGATAAATAATAACCAAATTTTGTCCAGTAAAAATTGTTATTTTTCTAAATTTTTTTTTCTAATTAGCAATTTTTTTTTTATTCAATAGAGAAATCAAAACTATTTTGGTGTATAATAATTTATAATTTTTATTTAAAGAAACAATTTTTCATAACTTTTGTTACATAATTTTCAGTATTAAAAAATTGTTTATTTATTGGTCAGAAATAAGTACTGTAACTATTTTGAAAATTAATTTATAAGATAAAATTTTTCTTGTTGCAAAATTATTTGTTTTACAATTTTTTATTTATCAGGAATGAAGTACGGTATGCATTTCTGTCACGAGTAGTATTATACCTTACTATTACCATACTTTTTTCATAAAAAAATTTGATGATAAAATATTATAGTGCAAATAAGATCAAATAACTCATAAGCCAATTTTTAAATTTTATAAATTCTATATTTATTTATTTTTTTATATTATAATAATTAGCAAGCCAGATAACTTTCATCCAAGCAATAGATTAAACTATTAACGAGTGATATGAATTTACCGATTGAGGATATTCTCCATTTTAACCTTGTTTTGTTTGCCTTGAAGATCCCCCCGTTGGTCCCATTGGACCTCCTCCTCCTCGTCCCGGTTGTTGCATTGGGCCATAATGATTAAGTGTATATTGCGGCTGGGGAGATTGTACATATTGAACTTGCGGAGATTGTGATTGTGCAATATTATGAGCTTGCGGAGATTGTAAAGGAGAAAATTGTACTTGTGGCGATTGCGATGCTTGTGACAATGGTGATTGTGCACGCGACGATGAGGCAGATGACGATTGTCCAACTTGAACGTGTGACGAGACTTGACTGGATTGTGAATTTGGCGTTTGTGGTGTTGATGATGATAATTGTAACGTTGGTAATATTACACGAGTCATGTACAAGTATAAATCA
Organism: Leptomastidea abnormis; assembly: GCA_030522805.1. Lineage (NCBI taxonomy): Eukaryota > Metazoa > Arthropoda > Insecta > Hymenoptera > Encyrtidae > Leptomastidea > Leptomastidea abnormis. Next base: position 2,153 of record JAPYZE010008486.1, read on the forward strand.
ATCATTGATCTTCTAAGATATTCTCGATTCGCTAGAATTAGCTGTCTAGCTAGTTCTGGTCCTATATTCGTTGGTAATATTTGTCTTAGAGTTATTATCAAATTTCGATGACGTTGCACCAATGTATTTTGTTGATCGCTTGGCAAGAATTCAAAATATGGCCTTATGCGCACGTAAAGTTTTAGTGTTGCTCCTGTAAGAGTTTCAATTGGAGTTAACTCGAACATTATTGTTTCTTCGGCGTGTCTAAGCTGCATCTCGTGTGCGTGTAAATCATTATCGTCACCTAATGAGCCAACGCAATATTTAATATCACAAAAAAAACATTGAATTGGTTTTTTTTTTAAATACAAAAAGTAAAAATAATTAATTTACCTCTTATTTTGACAGAAAATACGGCCCAAATAAGGAAACCGATAAAGAAAACCGTTTTCAAAGACATTTTGGTATAAATTGAAAGCTTCGTCCAATATTGTCTGATATTGTCTTAAATTATTCTAATAACTGAACTTTCGTACTCAATCGCCGTTTTATATACGATCTATTTCTTTAAAATTTACCACATGTGGCATAAATTATATTAATAAATCATAAATTCATATATAATCGGTAGTCGATAAAATAGTCTAATATTAAATATGCATATATATTCAACAAGTTTTTTAAATGTATAATTTTTTAAAAAAATATTTTGCAATTAATACAATCAGAAACACTTCAAAATAAGAATTTTTTTAGGATGCCGACAACATTTTAACTTTGAAATTTATAACATGATTCATATAATGTGGTGTATAAATGCGCATGGCTTCAGGCAGGGTTGCAAATTTTTGAATTAGAAAAAAAAGTTATTAATTATTCAATTTTGAGTGGTTAATTAATTAAAATTTAATTAGAATCAATGTCGAATTGTAATATCTAAGTCATTTAATTCAAGATTCAAGTGTTAGTCTTCGTATAAAAACAGCGAATAGTGTTAGTTGTCGTATAACATTTTGAGTTGTGATATAAATCCTATTGTACATCAGGAAGTAAGGCACTTTTAGAAAAACGGTTTGGCATTTCTTTCATTTGACTGTTAAGGAGACATTTCTTCAAGTTTGGACAAAACCGGGATCTCAAAGTTCTTGGTCTTTTCCAGTGAGTTTGACAATTATAATATTAGATTACACATCTATTAAGGAGCAAAAGTAAGGAAAGTCCTAAATAACCAGGATTTTAACGCCCAAGGAGAAACCAAGGGTGAGAACTTGGTGATCTAAGTTTAAAAAAAAATTGTACTTTAAATTATTTGATTATAAATTCTCTATTTTTACTCCTCAATAATAGACTGTAAGGATTCAAGGAGGTGAATATTGTTTAAATGTGGAAAAACAATTTTTTATAAAAATTTTCAATAATATATTATTAAAGAGAAATATAACATTGTTTCATTGAAAGATAATGAAAAAACCAATATCTTATCTTTTAATTAAAGACAACTACAATTTCGAATTGTACTTAAAAAAATATTTAAATATGTAAGTTTTACAAAGATAAGTATTTACAATTTTGCCATGCGTTCCAAACGACGATGATAATAATACACGTGGCTTTGATTTTCTTGTTTATTATATATTGTTCTCAAAAATAGAAATAATTAATGGTCTGTCTCAGTACGTATTACCACGATTGTATGTCATAGATTCGAGTTAATTTCGATTTGTGCTAGTCAATTTAATCCTTAATTTTTTCAATTTTCTTTTCTAACTGGATCCCGTTAAACTTTTAAAAGACTTTTTTTTGGCCATCTTTAAAAACAAATGTTTAAATAATACTAATGAAGTTGAACATATGTATGTACATAACGATACAGTTTATAATAAATGAGAAATTTTTTCAGAACCGATAATTACAGCTTTTAGCAAACAAGAATTTTATATTTTTTTATTTTAACGTTAAATTTAATATTCCGGATACTATAAATGTAAATCAATTGATTTTTTGAAAAAAGTTTTTTTCCTTTGTAATTTTGTGCGCAAAAATTACTTTTGCGCCCTTGTTACGAAAATAACTATTATTATGAATATCGGACTAATATTATTTTAAAAGATACAATGAAAAGCAACTTAAAGAGAGTGAATAATAATTGTTCCAAAATTATCCATGATTTATGGTTTATCCCATTCTCATTTTACCCATTTTTCTAACAAAAACTTCTATAAAACAATTGTATGCGAATTTATTACCATCCTTGTCATTAGCATGCTCGATTAAAATAATTAATTATTAATTAATTATTTTTGCACATTCAATTTATTGACGCACGAAAAATGAAAGAAAAAAGGTTTATACCCAACCAGGGGGGTATTTTTTCGTTTGTCAAGCGTAAATAAAATTATACGTGCTGTAATGATTGAGAATTTAAAAATCTATATTCAACAAATATTTATTTATCGATTATCTTGATTTAAAGTGACAGTGAATTGTTCATAAAAATAGCATCATTGAAAATTAATGATTGTATGAATTTGCAATTCAAGAGAAGTTTCGAAATAGCCAATCTTTTTTCTTCGAATGTAGTTTTAATGGTTCTATCTCATTCTTAGCTAAATTTATTGCTTTGGCCTAAATCACTATATCTTATGAAATATATCTTGTCTTCTTTACTTGTTTTTTAATTTAGTGCCGTATCATAAAAGAAAGTAACCCTTTTTATCTCACTGGGAATAGCTAATTATCAATGCAACATGAAAAATAAGTAACAAGTTTATTGTGTACAATCAAAGAATTAAATAACGTTAGGGACATAAATGGAATTTGTATGAAATACTTGTATCATATAAAAATAAATGTTGTGAGATTTGTATATAAAATTATAATAGCCACTATGAGCCATGAACGGCCGAGATAAACGTAGATGACTTTCATTTGCAGACCTGGGCTAGTACTGGTCTAAGGATGCAATAAGCCATAAGAAAAGGATCGATCAGCGATTCTCGTCAGGGTAAAATGCATGACATGCTGCTTATATGCGGATAATAAGTTTTAAAGAGTAAAATATTGGTATTTTACCATGAGGTTAGCGCCTGTATGTGTGCAATGAATAGTCAGAGAGGTGTATCGTCTGCGTGCGTGCAGGTGCACAAATGATTTTTTTATTAATTTAACTTGAACAGTTTGTTTCATATACCATTAACGCTGGGATTTTATTTTTAAATAATTATTATAACAATTGCTTGATAGGTGAGGTAATGCCACAAATTTATATAAAAACTTAATATCTTGTTTAATCAGACATAAAAAGCATTATACGTGGCTTCTCTTAAAGTACTTGATTTTTTGAGCTGCCAAGCATTTGTCGAGTCAAGTTTTTCGAACTACTTACTCGTCGAGCTGCTTAAAAAAGTAGAGTTACTTGACTGGGCTCGAATAAGCCCCGAACTGCTAATAACGTTACGAACATATTGTTATATACGTAATCAAAAAAGTTATTGCTTGCATAGTTCAAATAAAAAAGATTTTAAGAAGAAAGAGCATTTATTCAAGACTAAATTTTAAAGTCTACAACGTAAAATTATTATAACTCAAAGTTGCCAAAAACTTGACTACATTAGAAAAGACTGGGGTGAGTTGGCGCATTATAGTATTTTACGCACGCTATATACCGTGCGAAAAAACTGTAACCAGTGCCGAAAAGTTTTTTTCTGACCTCCGGCCGGAAAGCGAGAACTTTCCGGCTGCTGCCCGAAACGAAGATGTGACTTTCCGGCGACGTCGAGCAGAAAAATAGTATACAACCCACGGCCACGAGTAAAGAAGCCTCAGATCACCAGGATATTAACGCCCGAGGCGAAGCCGAGGGCTATCCTGGTGATCTGAGACTTTCTTTACTTTCGCGGCCTTGGATCGTAATCTACTATTTCGCAGTGCAAACGTTGCAAAAATAGTTATTTTCGTGACAAGGGCGCAAAAGGCATCATTCCTGCACGAGTTGTGATCACCACGCACGAGTCGACGGCGAAACCGATGACGAGGTGCGGGGAGATCACATGAGAGAGGGAAGTTTGCACCCGAGTTGTTGTAATGTTGCGAACATTATTTTTTGCAATTTCAAGAGCCGTGCGCAAAAATAACTTTTTTGTGATTCCGTGCGTGAAATTCAATTTTACGTACCGTTTTGGGTGTGTAAAATACTACCTTTTCGCACTAGTGCGAAAAAAAAACTTTTCGGCACCGATTGTGTGAAATAAAATAAAAACATTTGAAATTTGTATTTATATTTTTGTGAATGTATTTTATCATTGAATTGAATTTTCGCTCTCGTGTGATCACCCTACACACTCGTCATTGGCTTCGCCGACGACTCGTGTGCTCCGATCACCACTCGTGCGAAAAAGACGCATTTTACGCCCTAGTTACGAAAATATCTATTCTGCATCCTATTTCGCACCGTATCAAAAAGTAGTATTTGACACACTTAAAATAATGGGATTATTACACGAAATTACAAAAATTACTATTTTGAAACAACTTGTGAGAAGTTTGCTTGCACAAATATATTTGAAAGCAACATATTTAACATGAGTAAAATGTGAAAATTACATGCTATATCGTAACCGAATAATAATCAAACCGCATTGACAATATCAAGATTGAAATTCGATATCATACTAGGACGGTAACCATTTGAATACCTGTTTGTGTAGCGGTTGATAAAGTAATATCAGTAACTCTAACATGTACAATTGAAAAGATTGTACTTGGATTATTTTACAAATTTTTTCCTGTAGAGATAAGATTTTTAAGTCAAATAGCACAAATTTATTTGGCTACTAAAGATTGAAATTTATACTTTTCATATTAAGATTAAAATTCCATTTAATGAAGGTCTGGCTTCAATAATGTAACAATTGTTTCTTATGTTATGAAAAATTCAAATAAAATTATTCATCATTACAATACAATGTTTTAAAATTTTAATCTATAAAAAATTTTATTCAATTGAAAAAGCTATTTATTTTTTAATAAATATCATTATATTGTGGTTCAAGGAATACGCCAATTTTTGCATTCGCTTGTAAGGCAAAATTTCTGTTTTCATAGATGTAAAAAATGGAATGCATCTATTTGAAAAAAATTGTCAACAGACAAAATATTATATATTATATATCAATCTCAGTCTCACTGCATGAAAAGCAAGTCCCCAAGCGTTATTGTAGGTGCTTCAAATCCAAAGTTACAGTGATTTAAAATTAAAGTAAATTTCATCTTAAAATAGCATTAAAAATTCATAATTTTAAAGGCTCCCGTTTGATTAACATGGAAATTACAGTATAGCCCTGAATCGTGAGAAAAATTTTAATCAGACATATCTCAGAAACGAAAAAAGCTAGAGAGAACATCGGGGACGCAAAATTCTCGTTAGAAGTTTAACATTAAGATTATCTGTGATGCACTACTAGGATGCACACTATTTTAATACAGTAGCTTAATTTTGCAAAAAAAAATTACAAAATTAAGAATGTACTGGCTATACAGAATAGCCAACATGACAGTAATGAAGTGGTAAGACGCGCTTGCGGCGATTTTCCCTGTTGTAAGGTAGGGGTATTTCTGCACGTAATACCAACATAAAGTCGAAAAGTTGAGGTTAAATGTTACGGTTTATGGTAATTTTTAAAGATATTTCTGTTAAAATCCCGTGGACCATTTTGATTTTGCGCTTAAATAACATATAATATTATAATAAATGACTATACAAAATTTTAGGTCATTCTCAATTGTATTTCTATGTTTTTTTTTCGTTTTTCAGTATTTTCCATAAGAACAATGTTAAACTGATATGCTTATAGCTTTTGAAAAAACACGTGAATCGATCCAAAATTATAACTGTAGCTTAATTAGAGTATTTTAAAGAGATATGCAAAGTTTCATCACCTTCTCATCGGTAGAAGACTTATTTAAGTGCCGAAAAATTAAACATGCTCTTAAAACTAGAGTTTAAGACTATAATTTGAATTGAATTAACTTTATTGTCGGCTAAGGATCATACGAACCTGTGTAGCCGTAACAATGGATGATTGAAAAAAAAATTTGTTTCAAGTACTTTTATTTGTTCTGTTTTTACTGACTTTTACTGTTCCATTTGAGCAACAATTGAATTACAGTATAGCCCCATGTACGAAGTACAGTATAACCCTAGTTTCCTTTATGTATGAAATTTATAACTGGGGAAAGGTAGCACCTGACTTTAGGCCGTAAAAATAAACAATAAAAAGAAGATCTGAAAATGGCTTATTTCTTCTTGGTGCGAAGTGACTTAATAAGCTCAAATTATCTGCAAACAAAGAGTTTGCTTAAACTCTAAAGAAATGTGTACCATCTTCACAGTCAAAAACTTAACGCAGTATTGAACAGTTTTTAGGACTCATTGGATATTATCGAAGTTTCATAGATAATTCTATAAAAAATTTACATTTCTTCAAGACCTTAACTCAAGAAAAGTCATTTATCACATTGAAGAAAATTTTACGTTTCCTACCATTGTTTCATCCAGATTTTATTCAACTCTTTAGAATTAAGGTTGAATCATATTTTTAGCTGAAAATGGTTAAAACTTAGAAATTGAAAAAAATTCTAAAATGTTAATTACTATAGAATAAAAATAATAATGTTAAACTATCTAATCCTTTATGCTTCTACTAGTCTTGGGAAAAAATTATGCGTACCCAGTCTTATCAAAATCTATGACACGTTTGACTTGAACCTTTTTAATAAAACATAAAACTTTGAAAAATATGCGTGAATTTTCTGTACAATAACATCACTAGCTTCATTACGACTTCATTTTTTACTAAAATAAATACTGACAAATAAATATAAGAGTTAAAAATAGCACATAACATACTTTTAATTTAATAAAAATCCATAATGTGAGTATAATCAATGAATAGATTTACAATACAGTAACAAGTCATTATAAGTAAGTGTTCAATTAATCTGGGGAATTTTAGTATCGGAAACAATTAAAATTTAAATAATGATTAATGTTTGATCAGATGGATTGTATACAAGCAGATCATTTGGAAAAAGTGAATTAAATAATAATTGTGTAGAGAAAAATAATTCAATAAGAAACATCTCAAACTTTTTCGTAGCACCATTAGTACAATGTATTTGGAAATGATTTTGTACTAAAATATTAAATTCAATTATTACTTAATGAATTTTTAAAATCTACAAGTTTTATTGACACATGCAAAATCTTACAATTTTGCAAAAACAAGAATGACATTTTTTTTACATGCATCATAAAAAACTTTCAAAAATGCAAAACAAAAGTTTTTCGGAAAATTGCGAGATTTCTATCGGCCTCATAACAAATCGATAAACGTGTCTAATCTTAACAATCACGTAAATAAATAAAATAAAATTTGTATAAAATTCGGCCATAATAAAAAATAGTTTTTTAGCGTTAACATTTTCAACAATATTATGATTTTGATAAAAATTTAAGAAAGATGAACACCAAATGTAATTTATTTAAAAGAATAAAATAGTCCGTAACTCTACATTACTGGCTTTAGTGTATTTAAAAATAATTTTAATTGATGTAACGTAAAGTTTGCAAAACCCAAGGTCATACGCCCTTTGTGAGAGCATTATTTATCATACCACAAAATTTGAAGTTACAAATTCTTGCTTCGAAGTGTATTGAAATACTTCGACTTTTTTAGAATGTCGGTAATACTATAACTTAAAATTTTTCTATATTTTATGTTATTTTTATTAAATTAATTTTTAAATAAGCTGATGTTGATAATGTAGAGTTTCTGACGGTACCATCCTGTTAATTAACATAAAGATTCTAATATATTAATATGACAATTAACAATCAATTTTTTTCACTACGTCTATAGACAAACATCAAACTTGTTATTAATGTGTAATACGTTCTATTGCGGAAAAAGGTTTCTTTCTTGCTATTAAATATTTAAAGCACTCATAAACATCCAACCCAGCTAAGACTACTGATGCTATTTACTAATGCTTATAGCAAGTTTAACTCAAATACGCATAGGGGAGAGCGGAGCTGAACTGTACGATTTGATTTATGTAATTATTTTCTTATATCAAATTAATAAAAAAATTTTTCAAAAAATATAGGCTTCAAACTTGATATTTCAGGAAGCCTCTCAATTTTTTCCAGTCAAACAATTGCAATTTGTGACTTGTATGCAGCACAATCATTGAAGTCACCTTTTTTTGCAATATGAGAAAGTTAAGGGATTGAACTGTACACTGAGAGAAAATTGTTGTATGTTTTACAGAAAACTCAAGTAAAATTTACTTTTTCTGGCAAGTAAAGCATCTTATGTAAATTTTACTTATCAATTTTTACTTATCAATAAAGTTATTTTTACTTGCCAGCCTAAGTAAAATTCACTTGACCAAGTAAATTTTACTTATCATGAAAAGTAAAGATTACTAGATTTTTAAGTAAAAATTACTTGGTATATCAAGTAACTGAAATAAGTAAATTTTACAGTCTTCAATCAGTAATACATACAAAACTTTTTTCTCAGTGTATGGTCGCAAAGTTGCACTGTGCAAAGCACTACAAAAGTAGCAAATTTTGTTTTTTTTTGCCTGAAAAAAATTCAGTGGCTTCTCAAAAGTCCAAAATTTATAATCCACCACAAGATAAAGATTTCTCTTTATTTCGAGTAAAGAAAAAAAAAATGTAAAAAAATGACCAACATGCTGTTTTTGCAAAGTCCAACAATTATAGAAAAAAGTCGAAAAATCATTTTTGCGGTTTTGAAATTTTGTTTTGTAGTGGAATCCGTTGATTTCTAGTGTAAAAACTCGAGGATGACAGAACTAATGTGCTTACCGTGTTTAATAAACAGAATAAACTGATTAATATAAAAAGGATCGCGTCGACCAGTTCAGCCCCCTACAGTTTAGCCCATCTCTTTCCTACTCAATTTCATAAAGTACGTTTTTATAGAATCGTTATTTCTAGTCACACGTGGAAAACCAGAAACATCAAATAGATAAAGACGATAAGATATTTTATTTGAATTTAAAATATAAACATTGGAGCACTGTATAGAATTCTGTTGAAAAAACGATGAGATAAGCGAAAATTGTATATGCTAAAATTAAAATCTAATTTAACAAAAGCATTTTATCAGTACTATTTATACAATTTTCTCGCATGATAAGGAAAATGTAATAACACTATGATTTTCGCAAAGCACTGAAAATGTTGTATATTTTCATCAAACTTACGAATATTTTTTTTCAGAAGATTTTAAACTTAACGTATTACACAATATATTGTTAAATGATTAGGACTACGTGGTTATTAAATCAATTCCTAGCTTTCTTAATTTATCAATTGATGCAGATTTATTAAATTATTACAATTTGAAAAGCAAATGTATTTTAAAGCACTAATTATCCTAATCCTCCTTGTTTTTTCCCTCCTACACCCGGTGGTCCTCCTTGTTTACTTTGTCTTCCTTGTCCCGGAAGCCCTCCTTGACCCGACGGTCCTCCCGGATGAGGATTATTCATTTGTGCTGAGCTTAATGGTTGTAGAGTCGTTGCTTGTACATTTATAAATGTCAATCTGACTTGATTCAAATACGTAAAAAGTGTTGCTAGAGAATATCGTAGACGTTCTTTATTTGCTAAAACGACCTCACGCGTTAAAGGTCCTTGTGCATTTTGAGGATTCATGTCGCTTACAGCAGCTATTAAATTTTGATGAAGTTGATCTAATACAGCTTTGTGTGCTGGAGGGACCAAATCGTAATGCCGTTTTACATATGCTGAGAGCCGAAGTGTTTCATGATTTAGAGTTTCAATTGGTATTTGCTCTAATGGATTTTGGCTACCTTTTGGGGCTGAATTTTCTTTATCGTTACCTAAAGGTAACAGAAAGATGAAATTATTAATTGAGATTACTAATTTTAAAAAATATGTTTCACAGATGTTGAAAATTCAAATAAAAATGATAGAAAGAAATAATGTATGTTTTGAAAATTTAGATGATTAACGTTACCTTCTATTTCCAGAGACAACACTGCTAAAAGCAGAGAAACGACAAAAATAATATTTCTTAAAGACATAACTTTCGTCGTACTAACAGTCGTTAAAATCTTACAATTAATTCGATAACAAACTGGCTTCTGCTTTTAAATTGTTCATTTTATATACAATCTATTTCTACTTTATAATGTATAACACATGTGCATAAATTACATATATTAAAAGCCGAAAGTCAATATAATTTAACTATTTATTTAAGGCGATTGTTGTTTAATGTTACAATATATATCTCGAACAAATTTGGAGATACAATAGCTCTAAAAATTTTTATAATATAACTTTTTCATGCGTAATTTAATTTTACTTTCTTTTATTACACTTCTTTTTAAGGGAAACATGCGTCTTTTCATACTTATTAATTGAATAAATATTATTTGAATGAGATACACGTGCAGACATCATTAAATACATTTGCCTATATACTAATATAACTTAAAAAAAAAAAATTTAATTACCTGATTATGGCAATAAAATAACACTGATTTGACTAATTTAAAAATTATAATGTATAATTAATTTATTTATAATTTAAAAATTATAAAAAGAATTTTATCTTGTTTTTTTTAAATTCTCGTATTAAGCTTGATTTTTCGTTATAAAAAAAATATCAAAGTTATGTAAGAAAGTGTTTAAGCCATATTTCACTGAAATTATTAAAAGAGAATTTTTTAACTATTTCATTGTGCCAAATACTGTACCTTTTTACTAACAAGGAGAAGCTTTGATCTCCGGGAGCTGGATTTTGAGCAAACCTGGAGAAATTACTCTTTGTTGAAAAAAAATACCCCTGTTTTGCTTTCTCAAAGAGAAAGCTTCACAACGGTGAAAATTTTCGATTTGGTTTTTTTTTCTTGACGTTTTGAAGGTTCCAAAACTCAAAAAACGCATTTTTAAAAAAAGTCTGTGTGTGTGTGTGTGTGTGTGTGTGTGTGTGTGTGTGCGTGCGTGCGTGCGTGTGTGTGTGTGTGTGTGTGTGTGTGTGTGTGTGTGTGTGTGTGTGT